>JBCEWB010659619.1:0-17516 GCA_039654565.1 Peronia peronii
ATTCGAAAAAGTCAATTTTTTTTTCACTGTTTTCCCCTAATTTGAATGTGCCAAATGCGATGGACAAGGTGAAAGTAGCCTATTTTTAAGAATGAAAAAAATCACCTTTGGGACCCCCCCCCCCCCCCCCCCTTTAAAGAAGTTGTGCAATGGCATGTATTATTGTATAATACTTTGTATTAGTTTATTGATATATTTTTTTTTCACTGTCAGAATACATCTATAATAATTACATGCAAGTTTTATGAATGTTTCCCTCAGGTTGAAGATGAATCCAGTCAGATGACCACATCGTATGAATTGGGAGCATTCAATGGACAAGTAAGAATGATTGTTTACATGATTAATGTGTGATGTGTCACTATAGCTAAAAAATTAATGGCTGCATGCTGTTAAAAGTAAGAAATAAGGCTGTGTTTAGCAAGTTAAACTATCTTTATTTTCTATGATTTGGAGCGATCACACATGTGTTAATGTAAATGATGGATAATGTTCTAGACATGGTATTATAATGACAGTCAGAACTGGCTTACAGTGAATTTCATGTTGTTATCAGAATGATCCTCTTTCTCCTTTTTTTTTTTTTTTTTTTTATCTTTGATTGTTTCTCTTCTGTTTACAGGGTTTTGATGTGGCACCATTAGTCAAATCAAAAGGAAAATCATTACTTGGTAAATAATAGCTCTATTTTTCATAGTATCCACAATATATATCTGGTGCACAATAGTGGCCTGGCAATGCCTGACAATAGGTTTCTTGGGATAATGATGGTTTAAAGAACTTGGGATGAAAAGTGCATTGCATAGAACTGATAATTATGTCTTTGTTGTTGTAGATACCTGGATCTAAAAAGTATAATACATACAAATATGTACAGCTGATGAGTATAATTAAATCTTGATTTAAATATTTCTAGTGAAATTCATCTTGGAATTTGGAAGGTTATTCCATCTCTTTGAAATGTTTTAATTCAATTAGATTGTGTGACTCACCTGGGATCTGACATCTCTTATAAAACAGGCTCCCCAGTGAAGGGATTTCTTTGTGTGAATAAATCATACAAACCTCATGAGACAGCATCAACAGCATCCAAAAGAGCCTCAAAGGTGACTCCAACAGGTCCTGTTCCCATGATAGAGGGACTGCGAGTGAGATTTACACCTTTTGGTTCCGGTAGGTACATCAGTAGAATATTCTGTAACAATGGATGGTCCGAGCTGATATTTGTGCGCTAATGACTCCCATCATTTGTTATTTTCTTTGCTTTGAGGGGGGAGGGTAGTGTGTGGGTTCTGAAAATGAGGTTTGGGGACTAAAATATTAAAATTGGGATTTTGTTATTTTTAAAAGGATGGGGACAGAAACATCTGCTTTATATTCCAAAATGGCACCATTAAAAGATTTTTAGGAAGATTATGAAAATTCAGTTGCGATGTTCTCATTACATATGTTCTCTTCACATTTTTCCCTGAGGCTTCAGATTTTGAATATACTTTCTCCATAGCATGTATTTTAATAACAGGGATGTCAAACTTCTGACTTTTTTGGTCGTCGCCGACTTTCCTATTTTTGGCCACTCAACTGCTGACTTTGCTGATTCCACACGACAATCGCGGTTTTATAATAATTTGCGATACAAATCCCACACAACAACAGTGAAACCAGAAGTACAAAAGAGTTTTGCTCGTGCCTTGGACGATAGAAAATAGATCTAGTCTAGTTACACTTGATGATTTTGAGGACAGCACTTTCTGTGGGATCTTTTTAGTTCTTTGAATTTCCACTAGTTGTATAATTTTATAGTCCCATCCCAGGGAAAAAAAATTTCCGACTTTCTTGTGAAAAGTTTGACATCCCTGTAATAATATGCATCCTTTTTTTTTCTGAATTTCATTTCCGTTTTTGAAGGAAAATTGGATATTTGGTGGAAAATTATGAACAATTTTCGTCCATCAATATACATATTTCAAAAATTTATAATAAATATTGTAGGGCATATAAACAAAAAACAAATGCATATTATCTTTTACATAGAGTTATGTCATTCATATACAAATTTCAAATGATTCCATTCAGTACTCTAGGAGCCTTAGGCTTTTGAAAATGGCTAATTTTCAGAACACAAAATCCAATATGGCAGCATTGTCATGGCAATTGGATGGAAAACAAACAAAATTCTTGACACTTTTCCTCTAATGTGGACATGCTGAAACTGAATTTGAAGCATAAAAAAAAAAAAAATACCCAAGTTCAAGCATTTAAAAAATTACTCTCAGGACCGCACCCTCCCCTTAGGATGGTAGAAGCTAACTGTAAAGAGCTTCCTGTAAAGACTGCAGTGTTACTCCTGACAAACAACTAGACTTTGTTGTTGTTGTTCCTTTGTTATGTAATACTGAAGAGTCATTTCATTCCATATTTTTAGAATATAGTGACACTGTTGGAGATATGCCATTTTCATAAAAATAAAAAAGAATATGTATACATGTATATTTGCAGGCACCCCAGTGAAAACATATAAGCATAGCAAAAAGAAGAAAAAGCGGAAGCGTGAATCTGATGACCTTAATACATCCAGTGCTGAAGACATTGCTCAGCCTCGCAAACAGCAAAGACTAGATTTCAGTAGCCCATCAGATAATCTGGCCGGCACAAGCAGACACAGGGAAAAGAAAGTGGAAACCATGGATGGGGTGATATCAAATTACCAGACTGGCAGCAGTGTACATAATCATCTGGATACCCATATCAGTCCTCCGCACAATGAAGCCTTCAATTCATCAAACAAACACAAGAAGCATAAGAAAGAAAGGGATTCACTATTGCATATATCAGACAGTAACAATATTCCAACCACATCCTCAGACTCCAGTAAGCATAAAAAGAAGAAAAAGAAAAAGCACTGGGAGGAAAGTCTACATGAAGATCATAACGATTTGAGTGTTTTCTTGAATACTGACTCTGTGGAGACAAATTCAAAGAAACGGAAGAGACAATTAAGTTACCAGCCATCTGTTGAGGACAATATTGTGGGTCTGGCAGGAACTAGTGATCTTGTGAAAGCAATGGTCAGTGGGAATGATTCTGTGAATGGAATGGATGTTGGTGATATGGAAGCTCCAAGGAAGAAAAAATTGTCCTCAGGTTATGCAACTGCTGATGCAAGCATAGAGTTTTCTCCAAATGTTGACTCTGTGAAGAAAAAGAAGAAAAAGAAGAAGAAACATAAAGACGAGATAGACTGATGTTAGGTCTTTAATCTTAATTTGTTTATTTATATTACAGAAGTTCTGGCATTATTATGATGACATCTAACAAGCATATGTTAAATGTTATGCAGTGTTTTCAACAGGCTTCACTTCTTGATAATTGTGGAGCAGAAGTACCATAAACAGGCATTTTTCTTGTAGCAAATATCACTCTACCAACATACACATGATATTATGTGATATGCACTTTAGTATTGAGAATGAAACATGGATTATTATTTATTTTTTTTTTTTTCTGTGATTCACTGTGGTAGGAAAATGTGACTGTGGAACATTTTTTAATCATATAATAATATCACAGAAGTTGTTTCCAAATTTCATACAAACTACTAGATTCAAATAAGAAGAAATTATCCAACCTTTGAAGTGTAAACCTTAGCAAGATATTATTTGATTGATGTTCCTCCCTTGGTTAAAAAAAAAGGAGTATGATTTCTCAGCTTGATGAGCCTGCAGGTGGCATAAGAGAACAGACCAGGTTCACTGTAATTTATTAACTGTTTCCAATTACAGAAAAGTACTGCTGTCTCCTTGCTTGGCTGATGTTGCTGTCCCAAATTGTCTAGCCATATTGAAAAGTTTGGCTAGTTTTAGTATCTATTTGGACATATTATGTCATCGTTCTCACAATAACCTGCATTGGATCTACTTAAGTTCGGCTGGTCTACATGTCCATCATCCTATTTACTACAAAATCAATCTGTTATACAATTAGATAGATCTACAGGTCTCTAGGTCTAGATCCCTACCGTACATTACTGATACATGTATATGTCAATGCATTGGTTTGACGTATAAATCATAAGCAGTTGAGGGAAATGGCATAGCGTTAAATATCATCATGTTGTTGACATTGTTTTACACACTTAAAGGTCTTGATCACTGACTTCAGTCTGGCTTGAACTTCAAGACTACACTGACTCAAGTTTGGCTAGCCATTATCTTCTGTCCCTGCACTCCTACAAGATAGTGACATCAGACTACATCAGGTTATGTCATTGAGACCAATAGCTTTTGAAAAAAATAGATGGATAAGCTGGATTTTCTTTTGCTTTCCTTTTTAAATTTTGATTAGCATACACTATAAATCAAGGATGGTCCAGTTTATCATGTCTTATATGACATGGATGGGCATTATTCCTTTTGGGGAGGGTTGGGGGGGGGGAATGGGGGTTGGTTTTAGCTGGCATGAAAGATGAACATAGTCGCAATTAAAATTTATATCAGAAAGAAGGCTTTGTTCTGATTCTCCCTTCTCTTTCAATTCCCAGAATTATTTTTTGTTTCAGTCAACAGAGAGAGTGTAAAAGAGTCCTCACTTTGAACAAAGTTTTTTCTATTCCCATGCAAACTTTCCCCAGAAAATGAACATTTCCTATGGGAAATCATGAAAAACAGGAAAAGTCATTCACAATTCCATTTGAATTTTGTTTTTTGAAGTCTTATGTGAGGTATTTTTCAGTAGACTGCTAAGCTGCATTATGAATGGCTGATATTGAAATACTTTGACTATTGACCTGTCATTTATCTTTCATTTGATGTGATTATATTTTATTGATTTATTAATCCCAAACTGCTGGAATGTTAGAGTTTAAATGATGACATTAAATATGCAGATTTAATGAATGACAGTTAGTGCGTTAAGCTTAGTATAGGCCTGTGCAGTACATGTACAATAAATATCATGCCAGTGTGTGCTGTTTGGCAAGGAATTCTTATACAATGCAAAGCTTCATAAGAGAGTTTGGTGAAATCAGCCTTTGATCCTTTTGTAGGATTAATTACAGTTATACATTTGTATTTGAAAATTGGTTAATGGAGATATTATACATGTATTTTGTGTGGGTGTGTGCACAATTTTTGTAGTATTTTTTTTCCCTTCTTTTATAAGCAAAGCTTTACATGTATTTGGTTTTTGAGCCAAAAAAAGTACATGTGATTTAGATCTAGTTTTGTGAGAATTTTTGTATTGTATAAATAACAGACTGTATGATTTGTGAGAACTGCATGGAAAATTCTCATTCATATCATTTAGCAAGTCATAGCTAGATCTATACAGGGATAATGTGACTGTTCCATCTCTTTCAGTGTTATTTCTGAAGCAATCCTTGGAAATGAGCAGAAACCATGACTTTCCTTGCATCATTACTGAGTATTGAATGCCTTTGGGCGGAACGCTTGTGTTATCATTAGTAGTTTTTTAAGCTTTAGTACACATTTAAAGATTTTCTTACCAATACAATACCATGATCTTCCTCAGTTACGTGAGAGCTCTGCTTGATAAATCCTATTGATGTGAATAATATGTAAGAATCATTAGTTTTGCTTCTCACAGGAATATGCAGTAAGAACATAAAGCTACCATAAAGAATTTCATTTTCCTAAAACAGGATCCACATGATCACATTCTTGAACGTGTACTGTTGTTGTTTTTCTTTTTCAAGCATGGATGAGATGAGTTGGTTCATGAAATTGAGAGAATAACTGTTTTTTCCAATATCAGAAACAGAAAAAACAGATTCATGGCTGACCGGAAGATTCGTTTTTTTTAATGTTTTTTTTTTTTGTTGTTTTTTTTTGACATAAAGCTAAGTGGATCTGCTGTTTCATGTCTCTCTGTGGATCACTGAATCAGTATGAGGCCTGTCAATACATGTACATGTTTCGTCACTTAAAGCAGAGGCTGATTTCATGTCAAGAAAGTACAGTTCATTCCAGTAAATATGTAAGTGTAAAAACATTGAAGCGGTGCATATTTTACAAAGGACAGCTTCATCATCTCAATAGAAATTTCCAATAGAAAAAAAAACTGTATGCTTTAACAAACAGATAGAAATGTTTTTTTCAATATTTAGTTAAGGAGTTGAGGGTCGGATTTCTGAATAGAGCCTCACGTCACTTCTGTTGTTCTCTGCTAGGTTGATACCTAGTAAATGTTCACTTTTATTCTCTAGTCTGCTTAGTGCAGCATCCTATCTAGTGTAAACATGCTGATTTACTGATTTCATATATATGTACATGTCATTTGGGTCTGGATTGGTAGGCAAATGTAGTCATATATGTGTTTGAGACAGCTAATACTATAGTGATCCAAATACTTGTTCATGAAAAAATAAATTATTTATGCGTTAAAAATTGTTTTAGAATGTACCGTATATAAATATTACATGTGTCACAAATGAAAGTGACTGCCAATTTATTCTCCAAAACACTTTGAAATGTGGCACATGTACAATGTTGAAGAAATAAACTGTTTTATCAATTTCTGAAACACTTGTCTCTGATTGTCTTTGTTTACTTCTTTATGCAATATAAACCGTCAAAACGACTCCTATAAAACATGTATAGTGTAGAATAATTATTTAACAGGTACTGCTGAAGAAACAATTACAATAGATTTGTTCCGACCAAGCGAACGGTTGGAAATCCCTGTCTAATTTTAGTAGAGGGATACAAATACTCCAAACTGTTCACTACCACTCACACAGGAAACCACATAAAAAATGCACTTGACTGGTGCAACTGTTCCCGGATCTCGTGGTGAAGCGGTAACAAACATCAGTTAGTGTTCTATTTTTAGCAGAGGGGTACAAACACTCCGCCGGGGATTTCCAGGTTTTTGCTTACTCGAATATGAACTATTGTAATTTAGACCATTTTTCTTTTTTTTTTTTTTTTTTGAAGTGCAAAACAATGGTTATCTCTCTCTCTCTGTGTCTTTCTGTCTTTCTCTCTCTTTTTTTTCTGACAACTCCTGAAACGAGCAGAAAATCCAGTGAAATCGCAGTAAGAAAAAGCACATGTACATGTATAAAACTAGTGGATGCGCACTTGTTGGCAGCAGACTTGCGTCCAGCAACAGGACCGAGTGCTTTACCCGCAAGACTGACGACAAAATTATGAACGTCAAGAAAATCAAAAACATTCAACAAAAATTGACCACAGCAGAGTAGGTTTAGCCTAGCTAGATGGGATAAGTACTAGCTATAGACTCTCTCTATGGCGCTAGACCAGATTGATCGTTAGCTTACACGGACAAATCTGTGAATTTATTAGCTGAATATGTCTACTTTGGCTGTCGACTTTTGATGGAAAGCCTAGGACTACTTTAAATGTTAAAAATACATTGTAAATAAATAATGTAGATCTATTTATCATAAATGGCACTGGTTATTAATCTGCCGGAAGAAATCGAAACAGGTTAATTACATTCGTGTGCATGTACAGAACTTCCTCAGGGCAAGATTATGAGCAATAGTGACCCTTCACACATTAAAGAGCGCAGCATTTGACAGTTTTGTTATTGTTGTGGGTTTTGTTTTGTTTTCAAGACGGCGCGGTAAATTTCCTCATCGAACAGTTTGAAGCGGTACGGACAGCAATTTAATGGAAAATCTAGTTTTGTTTGTCAGGTCAGCAAGATGTACATGTACATGTAAATATAAAACCTTTTCCAAAATGCAAGAGACTGGGATTGAGTGCCCATGCCCAAACATTGTCTGACGGGTCTTTGTACAATTTGCTTCAGTGAGAAAACGCTATGAATGAGCAGTGTTCATTTTCATAAAAATTAGTGCATCCGACGAGGAGCTTATTATTTCATTCAAGTATTTTATCATCCAAGTAACTTCAAACTAACATGATATAAAAATATAAGGCAGTGCACTGGTACATGTTTGTTGTCTTTGAATTTCACGGCCCAGCTATACATGGGCAATGTAGGCTACATGTTTACATAGACATAGTAATATGCTTGTAATCAGCAGCCTTCATAGACTTTAAAGAGAGTTGGCCATGTTAGTGGGATTCAAATAAATACGTGTATTTTCGTTTCATTATACCCAAAAAGTTCTATGATCAGCGTGCCGGGTTGGATTTTTTTATTATATAATGAGGTACATGTATTTCGAAGCCGATCACATGACCGAAAGATTGTCGCTCATAGGCCGATCTGTGTATGGGTTGTGCATAGCAGGCAGATCTCGACGAATGATAACCATTCAGACATGTCCACGTGAAATAAACAAAAATCCAATCGTGAGCGATGATCCCAAAGCCATGAGACCAATCTCGAAATACCTCTTTGTAAGTCCAGATCATAGACATATATGTTATTAGTAGTAGTAGGTCTATGGTCCAGATCAGATAGGAAATAAATGACAGCATGATGGAGAGGAGGAGTAAGATGGAAGAAGAAGGAGGAGGGAGGAGAGAAAAAAAAGGAGGGCGGATAGGGCTGGGTCGAGGAAAGAACGAAATCCTGAGTGGCAATGTGAATAAGGGAAATGTCGGCATTACCAGTATAAAATTTTATAAAAGTAATATGTACAATGTACTTTTGTTGAGACAAGTGATTCAGTTCTAAAGATAAAGAGCATGGAGTGCTAATGTTTTTTCTCTGCCCTC
This sequence comes from Peronia peronii, assembly GCA_039654565.1. NCBI lineage: Eukaryota > Metazoa > Mollusca > Gastropoda > Systellommatophora > Onchidiidae > Peronia > Peronia peronii. The sequence continues at coordinate 8,676 of JBCEWB010659619.1, forward strand.
TCACTTTTTTCCCCTTAGTTTTATTTTCCGGGCATGTTTTATATAGATTCTATGGGATATTTACGTTTCTTTTTTTTCAGTTTTTCCCCATACCTATCAACCTCCACCAGAGGTTGAAAGACGTATATAGAACATAACATACCTATCACAGATGTTCTTCGCAGCTTTGGAAATGGAATGCTCATTGATATTAGCCAGGTGTTGAACCTCAGTTAAATTCAACGGATCTTATAGTTTTGCGTCTTACATGATGTTCACTTCCTCAGACTGAGTTGAAAATGATAAGAGAGAAAATCGATACCCTGCTGATTTTTACAATTACTCTGACAACCACAATCAATACTGATGCATTAATGTTACTTACTTCGACGCCCCTTGCCTATAATCACAGTGAGTTCAACATGGAGTTTGTTTATAATATGTCACGAGTTCAACGGCCCAAACGTTTCTTTTCTTTAGCTGTATTTTCGGCTTGTATCGGTCCTTATCTATTTGGCGACATGGATGTCACCTGTCAAGGTATACAAGAAAGATTTTCAGAGTGTACCACAAAACGCGTCATGGAAGTGCTCGTCCATATGGAAAATGCAGTGGAGGAATTCGAAAACCGAACGAATGAAAAATGCAACGTGACAGCAGAGGAAATATACCTGGAGGAATTTTCTACGGTGCATCAGGACACAATTACAGTGGGACCATAGCGTTAAACCTACGTATATTAAGATGGCTTCACTGCTCCTATCATTGCCATATCACTACTTTTTAACATACCGCCGGTGGATTCAACTAATACATTCCCGGTGTACACCCTATTGGCTGGAGTGATAAGAACAGTAGGCCTAAAGGATTAGGTCTGAATTTTTTATCTTCTTTAAATAATGTACATATCATTTTGTTGTTCGTTTGTTTGTTTGTTTGTTTACTTCCGTTTGTTAGACACGTGAGGTATAAAACAAACATTGTAAAGAAGTAAAATCACTTTTTGTGCCTTATATTCGAAACATGTGAAACTGAAAACTGAAAAAAAATCTCATGATAAAAGGAAAATATTTCTTCATATCATGACTTTTTTTTTTTTTTTAAATTCCTTTAAGTCTATTTCAAATAAAAAGAGCAGAGGTCATTTAACATCCCATGTGCCTGGCAAAGGGCAGTAACTTGGCTAATGATAAAAATACTGAGTACGAAGAGTTCAGGAACTTATTTTTTCTGTTTTTAATGAAATTTAAGTACAGTACACAGTTCTGTGGTGGATAGAAGATTACTGCAGTGGTTATATGTAAGCTTACTATTATGATAATTTAATTTTACAACCTCTTTTTTCACTGAGTCACATGACGAATACCTCACCCTTGAGTAGTTTTATTACTGTTTGCATCCAGATGAATGGCATACTACAATACAAGCAACGAGATGTGTCTATCTTCTTTGCATTGATTGAAGCTGGACGGATCAGTGTCATAAAATGTTTTGAATGTCCGTCTCAAATTTATGATTTTGGTTTTCCCCAAGTTCTTTCCGGTGCCCTGTACCAGCTGTTACGTTGGCATGTCAGTTGATCAACTTGTGGGATGCACATCTGTGTTCATTTTAAGTTGTGAACTGCTTACATGTATTTGTACATGTATGTACATGCATATGTCTGTATGTGTGCAGACACATTGTATGCGCATTTCATAGTGGGTTTTATTTTAAAAACGTCAAATAATAAAAAAAAAAAAAGAAAAGAAAGTAGTTGCCTTTTTTTTTTAGACTTTACAGTTTACTTTGATTTATTGTACACGGCATTTTGAAAACTATCATCACCTTCACAAACAATCCCACCTCGTCATTAAACAAAAAAAAAACATTAGAGAGAGAGAGAGAGACAGAGAGAGAGAGAGAAAGAAAAACTGAGAAAGAGACTACCAGCAACTACTGTCGCTACCAACATGATCACCAGCAGTCATCAATGCCATGGTAAGAGCATTGGCTTAATAAGCAACACAACCAACCACTACCAGCATTAGATATCATTCACACTAGCATTCTCATTTTTGACACCACACGTCACCATCAACACCAATGAACGCATGTGTTCTACGAGGTGTCCCAGAAGTTGCGCACCATCCTAGTTTAAAACAGCAACACTTCTATTGATTTCAAAAACACGTTTACTGATAATAACCATAACAAATGCATCAAATTGAGCACCCTCTGCAATAAACCATGCATCAGTTCTCTTTATCAAACTGTCTTTCACACTCCTGACGGGTTCGGGATGATCTTTTGGCAGTCAGTTATGATTGCATTTACTAAATCATCAAGAGTGTGTGGACGATTCTGGTACACAGCAGATTTGAGATGCCCCCAAAGAAAATAGTCAATTGGAGTAAAATCTGGTGATCGGGGTGACCACTCCACGATACCTCTCCGTCCAATCCATCTATTAGGAAAGTCTGGTTCAAGCAGTCACGCATGTAATTAGCAAAATGTGAAGGATGCAATAACAAAAGAATGATGCACGACTTCTGAGACACCCTGTATTATAAGCTACCACTAGTCCCATTACATGTAATATTTTATTAAGACCTGCACCTGCGGGCATCATTAGCACAAACTTTACTGTACATGCATTTATGTACCGCATGTAGTAAACCACTAACATCAAGGGCAGATATCACTATCAGTACCATTATACCAAGAACAACGTTACGTGAAATATTCACAACATCAAGCAGTAAGAATGATGCTTAACTCAACGAGTTGACAAATGAGGCTTTAAATAAATTTTAAAAAAAACAAAAACATAAAGTAAGAAAGTGAAGATGGATTGAATTCAAATTTAAGAAAAGCACTCTGACTGGCAAAAATCGCTCCATGAAAATCGAAAAGGAAGGGATGACGTTGGCAACTAATAATAAGACTGTGCCTGCTAAAAATGCATGTAGCCTACTGCAAAAAAGAATTAAGACATATCATTTCACGTCACAGAAACAATATGCAATGAGTGCTAGATATAAGGAAGGTTTTGATAATATAATGTTGTGAGTGTGCAGAGTGATTGAAAAGTCAACTCCCTATTTTAAAACAATTATAAATTACTTATTTATTGTAATTTTTATCTTTTTTTTGTTTTTTTTTTTGTTAGCTTTTGTTTGTTTGGTTGTTTTTGTTTTTGTAAGTACGCATATGTGTATGTGTGTGTGTGTGTATATGTATGTGCGTTTTATCTTTAATGTATGACAATTTAGTCTGTTTTATCTATCGTTTCATATTGACTGTTATTTTTTAGATTTCCTAACTTCATAACTGAGCCGCTAGCTGGACTTTGACCATATTTTGTTAGGCTTCTAAATTTCAAACAAAATAATCTGAAAAGACAGATACAAACAGACTAAATTCTCATACATTCAAGATCAAACACAAAACAGTAAACATCAGACACACACATAAAAATTGGTACAAAAATTAAAATAAAGTAATAACTTTTCAAACGGCGAAACAATACTTCTACGAGGAAGAATTTTGCGAGACACAGGTCGTTCTAATTTTATAGTTTCCGCGAGAGATATCTATTGTGTTCTTCAGCCTCAAAGAGTGGCTTCCTGTTATACTTGGCTCTTTTTGCGATATTGAATATTGAGCGCAGAGCCGGAATTTCACGGCGCTTTGTACATCATTATTGAAATTTTACATTCTACAGGGATCCGAGGTTGCTTTTGGGGCAGATCGGTGATATAAAGAAAATACATCATGGAAAGTTTACTGGATGTCGGCATAGAGTTCGAGTCTTTTGATGCATTTCAAGCAGCAATAGAACAGTATGAAAATGCAAACTTCGTACAGTTTAGCAGAATAGATTCACGTTCGGTGGAGAAAGCGCAAGAGAACTCAGTGACAAAGACATATAGTCCCGATATTAAATTCACACAACTCACTTATGCGTGCACATTTGGTCCAAGAAAAGGTCAGTCGAAATCAACAGGGGCTCGCAATGCCAGGTGAGTGAAATTGTTTTTATAGTAGGGGAGAAAGATCTAGTAGCGGTTCCCTCGAAGAGTGGTACTTGATATGCACAGCTATGTGCTATTTGTTAGGGCACTTGACCCGCTGAGTGACACAGGTTGCCGCCCGGGTTTGGTGAGGTTTTTTGTGGTCAATGTGTGGTAATCGTAGTGAATCTGTGACAGCGTAAGTGTAGGTCAGACTTCACTCTAAATAAACGCAATAATTCTTGGCCTTTTTTTAGCCCTAAATAACCCTAATTAGTCATCAGCAGGTGTGCACGCTGGCCATCGTAGATATAACTCGGACGTAACAACTTCAAATCAACCATTTTGTAAAGTGGAGAGTGAATATGTACCCAAATCAAGCAAAATAATGGATTTCTGAAGAATAATACAACTTGTAGTTACCCCTACTCTTCAGATTAGTCTCGGCTCTAATTGGACCAACTCATCCAGGAATCAGGGTGTTTTCCATGCCATCTGGAATATTATACTCTGGTCAGCAGTTGACCATCTGGAGTGATACTCTGATAATCGGTTGATCTAACAAAATGCAGTCTATGGTTATCTCATATAGGGGCCACGTATTGCCATTTTCATGACCATGAAAGTAGGACCACTGTAGATACTATTGTTAACCTGATGATGGATTGATCAACAAAACGCTGCCCCGACCAGTGTTATTTCATATTAATTTAAAGGGATATCACACATATTTACAAGTTCTCCTCTCCTGCAATCTTTTCCTTTGATAGGTGACTTTAATAGGCCATTGTGGACTTTTGATCTCTGTTCAGTCGGACTGCATGTCCACTTATCTTCCTCCACGTTTGCAGTTGTTACCTCTTGAAGGCAATGATACATTTCTCACCCACTCCACAAGTAGAATCTTCCCTAAATTGACAGATTATCCATTGGCAATAGCAGTTACACGTAGCAATGATTTGATAAAGCTGCAGGCCTTTGCCTTTAAGTTTAAGCGATGAGGTGAGAAGAGTCTCATCACAGGAATGGAAAAATACATGTTTTGCAATTTCCCGTCTACTCTGTCAGGGGTCGAATATATTTGTGGCGCGCAGGATCCGTAGACAATCTGCCTGTTGGATAAACATATAAAGTGCACTGGTGCACTTAACTTTGAAACTCCCCATCCACACCTGGGTAATTTGTCAGGTTATTAAGCTACAAAATATCAAATCATCTGGGTTCTAGTAGTCAGTTAAAGAAGAGTGAAAAGGGTGACAGATCTTGGCCAAGTTCCAGATTTATGAATTTATTCCATTAATTTGAGAAATGAACACAGTTATTTAGTGAATTAATTGGTTGTTGGTTTTACTTACAAAATTGAGATCTCTAAAGTGTAAACAGAAAATCCTCATCAGATTTATTTGTTAGTCTGCTAGTGCAGCCATATGTGTTTCGTAAATTCTTGTCTTCTTTTCCTCAGTTCTCGTAAAATTGATTGTCCAGTGCGTATAAGGGTGTCATCCACACCTGATGGCCAGAGACTAGTGATTCGAGAGAGCAAACTTGATTGCCATAATCATGAAATCAGTGAGGTGAGGCAATGCTGTATTGTCAGTAAATTTTGCGCATTTTTTCTAGGGTTCCCTAGTGGCCTTAATGATGGAAAATGATGAAATATGCATTTAGTAGCTTGTTAGATAGAAGAAAATATTAAAGATGTGTGTTTTTTTCACTTTCATATTAAAAACTTCTTTTTGCAACAGTCCAGATCAAAGGTACCAAATGTTTTAAGATTTATACCATGTATAAAAACGAATGATTAACAATAATTTTGTCTTTCTGCTACTTTGAATTTGCTTCAACAGCACACATAATTCCCTAGCAAACAGTGTGAAACTGCTTTCAATCCCAATACTCAGTTATCACACTAAAGTTCATTAATACATATGTTTGATAACATGGCCCACAAACCCTCCCATCTCATCTTTCAGCACTATGATTATGGATTTAATATGAGCACATAAAATAGTTTGTTATTGATTGTTGTCCGTTAATGTGGGGAAGTGCATGAGGATGTTTATTAAAAAAAAAAAATCTGTGTCTGTTTGCTTGTGTCTGATCTTAATGAGAAATTACTGGATATGGCATTTTTGTAAAATATTACCATAGTCTGGTTAACATTTTTAAGATTAAAAAAAAGTGTGATGTGCACAAACTATGGTCCTCATGTACATATTTATTCAATTGCATTTTTCACCAGAATATAATTATTCCAGGTGTTAGATTGTCCTAGATAATTGTTTAGGTAAGTATCAAAATTTGTTTGATGTGCTTATTTGTTGTTTCTGTGACTTGAATTAATACATTCCTATTTTAGGAACAATACAAATCATTGTCTCGGCAAAAGCAGCTGGATGAGGAGACTGAAATGGAGATTTACAACTTGGTCAGCATGCATGAAGACAAAAGACTAGCCCGAATGTTGATAAGGGACAAGCTAACCAAGGAGACCGGCAGATCAATATCTGTCAAAGACATATTGAACATTGAAAAGAAGATCACAAGAAAACTTGAACAAGATAAGAGGTATCTTTGCCTTTCTAACAGTTTCCCTGTTGATATTTTCAACTCCCAAATGATTGGCATAGAATTTTCACAGAAGCAGATATGTGATGGAGATTATAATTTATTAATTTGTGTGTGTGTAAGTATGACAATAATTATTCATTTAATCCCTGAAAGCTGATTCCCTTTAATTAACAAGTTATTGTATTCTCATGAAAAAATTAAGGTACTGTCTTTATGTTACTATACACTGTAACTCTAGCCAATGCCCTTTGAGGAATATTCATTTAATTATTCTTGATTTTCAGATGGGTGGCCAAAATACACAGAAAAAAAATCATACATTTCTGCATAAAATCTGACATCTCTTTTTGACTCTTTTGACAGCAACAGATGTGGCACCATTTTGCACTGATTTAAGTAGTAAACCCTAGAATTAATGATATGGGATAGTCTGATTTCAGTTTCAAATATATCCAAGAATACCAGCATTGTGCAAACTATTATTTCATTGGTTGGTATTTGTCATTTTCTTAGAGATGAGAATGATGCTGTTGTCAGTGCTGATGATGAAGACAAAGAGGATAAAGATGAGGATGAACAGATGGAAAATACTGATCCTGGAGATGACCAGAAAGAGGAAAACCAACATGAAGAAGGAAGTGAAACAGTGGAAAAGGTAAATGTGACTTTTAACATGACCAGAAAAGAAAAAGATGAGTCACTTTGGGGTTTAAACAAGAGTTCTTATGTAAGCAGGTTATAATTTTGAATTGACAAAATGCTGCAATAACAGCAAACATTTAATTAGTCTATGTAAACTGATGTATTTATTATGTATGAATTATTTTATAATTATTGATTACATGTCTTTATCAAGAGTTACAGTTATTTGAATATGAAGTAAATGCTGTGGTTGAATTTTTTTTTTTACTGCGCACAGAAACAGTACAAGTTGTTTTTATAATCATATAAATCCACACTGCAGTACCAAGTGCATTTTGCTAAATTTTTAAGATGTGTTTCAGTAGGTGAGTTTATTTCATGCTTGACCACTTTCACCCAACGAGAAATTAGATGGAAATATCAGAGGCTCATTTGAATGGCTAGAGTAATAAGGCTTCAGATTAACTTGATAAAATCAGTGCAGGTGGAAGGGAATCCAAATATCATGTTTTGGATTATAGAACATGAAAAGTTGGTATCCATCCCTTATTTTCAATATATATGTATGGTCATTTTGCAAGAGCTTATTTTAACACCCCCCCCCCCCCCCCCCACCTCAATTGCAGTTAGTTATACAGTGACAAAATTATTTAACTGGAACTTGATTTCAGAAGAAACCAACCAAAGGACAAAAATCTACCTCTCCCGGACGTCCTCAGAGAACAAGGCGAGAACCTCGACGTTTTCGAGACCCATTAGAAAATGGAGAGAAAGTTCTTCACACCTCAAAGGGTAATGTTGTCTCCATTGTTTCCCCTGAAGAAGCGGAGGAACTTGATGCCCTGGATTTCCCTTCGAGTTCAAGAAAAGTGAGGATAAAGGAAGAGCCTTCTCAGAGGGGAAGGAAAAGGAAAATCTCTAACAGTGAAGGACACTCCGATTCTCTCAAAATTCAGGAACGGAAATTGGCTATAAAAGAAGAGCTGTTGGAAATGGAGAGGAAGAAAATGAAAATTTTGAATGACATTGTGAAGAAACTAGATAAAATTATTGAAAATCAGAAAAAGAGTTAGAGAAAAAAGTATGTTGATTGTTGTTGACATTTACTATGTCATATTTCAAAATTTACCTGTAACATCAATATATCTTTGTTTTTAATGAAAGATATTGCTCATTGTTACTATATTATTTCTTTGTGTTGAATGAAAGCTACATGGAATGAAGTTGAGTCATGGGACTGAACATTGAAAATACCCATTATGTTTGTTAGGGGTGCCATACATAGGGCTTGAGTTGCAAAATGGACCTTTTGGTAGTCACCAGCTTCTTTTTGCTAACTGCCAACTTTCAGTTTTTATTTTTATAGACTAATTTATCACTGTCAGCTTATCAGCTCACTAGAGACAAATTTTTTTGATGATGCAGTACATGCCTGGAACAAAGAACACAACATCAGAAGTATAAGAGGTTTGGCATACATGGAATGCAAGAACATGAAACAGCAGCTCATGATCATTCGCAGTTTGAAACATTCATAAAATATACATAGGCCCACCCTTTAAAAAAAATGCAAATAGACAATCATGTGTGATTTTTTTTTTTTTTTTTTTTTTTTCCTCCAAAGCCCTCCTTTGGTACTTCCTCCTCAAAATTT
>JBCEWB010659730.1:0-17515 GCA_039654565.1 Peronia peronii
CCCCTCTTTCCAACTCTTTCCTTCATTTTATGAAGAACCCGCCCACCAGACCTCTAGAAGGCACAAAACCACTGTGTTATCTTCAAAAAGAAAGAAAAATATTACGGATGGTGGGTTAAAAAAAAATACGAGTGGGGAAGAGAGTCAGAGACGAAAATAACTTTAACTTGAACAAGAATAAACTTAGAGCAGGGCACAGGTAAACCAGAAGGGATCAGCAAAACTGAATCTTGCAAAATCAATGGAACTTCTTCTGACGTCTTTAAACTTCGTGGAGTTTTATGATTTTTTAATGATAATTCCATATACTAATACTAAAGATTCCAGATTTTAACTCCACAGATACGGAAAGGATTTATATCATGTTCCTCAGCTCTCTGCAGTAAACAGCAGAGCTTCCAACATTAATATGTTATTTACATTAGTATGCTTTTGTACACTTTCAATAAATTCTTATTTTAACTACGGCATCCAAAAAATGGTAATCACGTGGCTCTATATCCTTATGTATTTTTCATGATATTTCGAAACCAAATAACGACATATCCTGGTGATAGATATTGACAAATATGCCGCCACCCCTCTGTTCATCACATTTTAAATGTCGCAGTTTAAACACCTATGCTGGGACTATACGAAATGACCGGACTTATCGGAAAGGGAAGACTTATTTAGCTAAACGTTTCCAGTTACGTGTTTAGCTCTTTCAGCCTCCGAAGAGGATGTCTCAGCTGTATCTGAACCAAGAGAAATGAGCATACAGTTATCTCAAATCTCATTTGACCAAACAAAAAACAAAACAACAAAAAAAAATGCTGAAAGGTATTTGCAATAGTTATTATGTAAAGCAATTAGAAAATAGACACAAGGGTATTTATAGATGAAAGTGAATGAATCACATTTACTTTCAGAACTATTGGCAAATTTTGGCGCGTTTTATAGAATTGTTCATAGTTTGAGCAGATTATTATGTCTACACAATCTGGAAGAACGTCATTTAATTGAAACCAAATACCACACTCGTCACTCCACGGCGAGAGGAAACAAGATTCGTATGGCAAAAGATCCAAGTAAACAATGGAATTCAGTATTTGTCCTGAATCAGTGACAATGTAAGTAGAAGACAAGTGTTGCCAATCTAAAGGGGTTGCCCAGAATTCATTAGGAACATACTTGATCATAACTGCCGTGCACTCATTAGAGTTTATATAAATGGATCTTTTTTCGCCGCCATAAGCAGCGAAGAAAAGAGGAAGAGACAGGTTTCGAGGCGGAAAGGAGTGGGGAGGAGCGGGAGTGGAGGGGAAAAGGAGATAAGATTCAAAGAAAGAAACTTTAAATGGGCATGTTCATAATTACGAATCCAAACCAATATAGATCAAGCAAACTTTTGTGGCCAGTTAACAAACTCCCTCTTATTCTAACGAAGTTTCAGTGATAAACACACTCTTCTTGCAGCAAGCAAAGCTAAATCGTGGGACATTGATGAAGATTGTGTGGCTTTGGTTTACAAACACAGACTCTTAGCGCCACTGGTAACGGAAAGACCGAAATGAAAGAATTTGTGGAAAATGCAAATAATGAAATATTACTGGGTAAAATCAGATGATGGCGTTGTCGTGAAAGAGAAAAAGTCTGGAATATCTAAGGAGATTGGGGATAAGAACTGGGAAGGAAACAAATTTACAGCGTTGGGGACAGGCATGTCGAGCAAGATCACCACAATATAAAGTGATCTTGACATCAAACATAACCTAGAGCATGAAGATATGTTCAATTGTATTTCTATACACACATCACGAATCACAGAGGCAATAACTAAAGGCAAAAAGAAAGAGTGAGTGAATGAGTGAGTGAGTGAGTGAGTGAGTGAGTGAGTGAGTGAGTGAGTGAGTGAATGAGTGAGTGAGTGAATGAGTGAGAGAGATAGTAGGAGGGGGACAGGAGGGCAGAAGGAGAGTATGGAAGCAGTGTAAGATGATATCAATAAAGTAATGAAACCAACGGCGGACTTGACAGTGTAAATCGCGCGAACTGTTCGCTCGATGTGCATCCATTATCAATATGATGACAAGCTGAGGAAGATGCAGATGTTTGTATAGGATCTGGCGTTGTAGGAGGCTAAACGAGAACTCTGTTCGTTTGCATTTAGTCTGCATCCATTCTTTTTCAAGGTGAGCTGAGAGATAGTAGCGCTACTGCTGCAGCAGACATAACTGCTATTATCGTTGGACAAATAGTGCTACTCTCTTTGCTAATAATCTTCTATATCCCTTGAAGAAATGCCTGAACTACGTTTCTTCCCTAGAAACGCTTATTCTCATAATGGACAGATATCTGAAACATTTGCAAGACTTTAAACAAAAAAAATTGTCCCAGCTGAAAAATGTTCGATAATAGTGCCCGATCAGATTTTTTTTAACTTTCTTATCATAGTCGACAAGACTTTTTGAAATTTTAAAGCAAAATAATAAAGAAAGTTTCAGGACTTTGTAAAGTTTTAAACTACAATATATGTCTGCAAAGTATCTGCGGAAAATCTCATGAGAAAGTCCATCTCCACTTTCTGCTGCAAAATAACAAATATTACCACCAAAATCAACAATAGAACACACAAAGAATGGAATGAAAAGAACAGAAACTAACAGCAATTATCCACACCCCCCCCCGCCCCCCCAAAAAAAAGGAAAGTGATGAGTGATGGCGCCAATCTATTTGTTTATGATGCCATGTTCTTTCATTAAAGTTTTGAGCCTATAAGAAATAAAGATGTAGCTGTTTCGATATGTTTACGTCTTTCAACCCCCTGGAGGCGGTTATTTCGATAGCTGTTTCTAGAAATTCATCCACTGCTTGATGCATGTTTGACTATGAAAAAAAAAAACATAATTTGATTAGAGCCCCAAAGCAGATATAACATTGTAGGCAGAAATTATCTGGGACTTAAACAAACTGAAAACATCCAACTCCACAAAAAGTGAGGGTACAGTCTTTAAAATTACACATGTTAAAAATAATAATAATAATATAATAAAATAAAAATCACTGGCAGACACCCCCCCCCCTCCCTCTCCTTCCTTCCATCCCCCTAACAGATTGATACAACTATGAATCAACCAAGCTGAAGGCAGCCTTAAAATTGCTTTATTGAACAATGTCCATCGAACAAAAGATGAGTAATTTTTAAATAATAAAAAAAGAATTATTGTTATTATTTTTTGCAAGAATTGACTTTGTCACTTTCAAAATACTCTCATTGAAAATTAGACCATTTAAATATTTTCCGTCTTCTTTAATGGCTCAGAAACTCTCCATTTTGTAATGCATTTAAGTTAACACTGGAGGGAAGTCGTATCCTGTCCGAATCTCTTTATTGCATTTGTTATGTCATAATTTTAAGTGTCAAGCAGCGCAGACTGAGAGATTTATTTTGCTGTTAGTAGTTAGGCTACAAAATGATCTCTCTCGGGTAGTTTTCCAAAGACACGCTACTACAGTAATGTGATTGTAAAATACCACCAAGTGTCGCAAGCTTTCTAAATGATTAAAATTTATATCAAGTTTGATGAAGGAAACAATTTATTTGGAGGGATACACTAACCGAAAAACATGTTTTTGGTGACAAAATGGCTAAGAAAGTCATTTAGAATTTAAAAGAGAACACTACGTTCTGTTATCATGACTGGCAATTGCAAGACAGAAGGAACAATAGATTTTGGCAATAAAAATGTAGAGAAAGAAAGAAAAGACTTTTTATTCAAACAACTTCAAACATTTAGAACAAGCCAAATATGTTAATAAAACACTATGGAAATGGCAACACTCAGGGCAGATGGCACTCAGAGAAAATGACCAAATGAAAATACAGAGAATTAACAACAGTCAGAAGAAAAAGCTCGGGTTGATTGTGAAGAGGCAATGGCATAAAATATGCACTCACCCTTTGCACGGTCAGTGGCACCCCGAACTCGCGTCCACCAACCAGTCGAAATCCCCAGGGGATGTCAGGACTAGACCTTTGAAGCCAAATAGTCTCCATGTTCTCAAAAGGTTGTCTCCCTCCTCTCCAAGCTTCTCCTACCACCTGAAAAAAAAAATATCACAAAATTAATGTTATTTATTCCTGTCTATTTACGTGTCTCCTTGTCTGCTGATCTGCCTGTTTGTATGTTTGTCCATAAGCCTGTCTGCCTGCTTGTTGATTATCTATCTGTTACTCTATTATGAATATTTGTATATCCATCATCCCAATACTCTCAGTATGTACATCTGTCTGTCTGCCTGTCTATATGTCTGTCTTTGTTTGTCTGAATGTCTCTGTCTTTAAGTTATGTATGTTCTCTTTTTCTTTTACCTCCTCCTTCCTTTTAAGTCCAGGCCTTTTTTGCCCTTTTATACACCTCTTTTGCATGTCTAATCTGTTTTTTTTTTTAAACGAAGTTTTTGCACAGTTCCAAAGAATAAATTTATTTTAAAAGATCATTGTGACCCATTGCTGAAGAAACATTCGAAGAACGTTCCCAGGGTTGTCATATGACGGCTAAAAATTTATGTCAAAATGCTGTCCCTAGTGTTATTCATCGTAAAAGCAATGTAAGAGGAAGAGAAAATTAGAAAGTAATATGAATATGAAAACAGCAGTTAGTTATCTACATGTTAATGAACATCTGCAGCATCCCGGCTCTACCAGAAATATCTACGGGGAAAAAATGAAAGAGTAAACTAAGCATTTTCAGATTTTCAGCGACGATTACTTAATTCATTATCTCCCATCTCTTCGCCCCTCCCCATTTTTTTTTCAGCAGCAACTACCTGCGAGAAACCGAAACAGAGGACGAGACAGGAAAGCTTCGTTAACAGGAAATCACAGGTGAAGAGACGATTCGTCATAATGTGAAAGTGCGAAGTCGGTCAGCGACCTGGCACAGATAACAGAAGATCAGATCAAGCCGATGGTGTTTACAGCATTTACTGCCAGCATCATTTTTTGGACAAACGAGCTCGATTCTGTTGTAAAATGGTCACTGCCGACGAAAATGAGTTTTGTCTTCTAGCTGTGCCCGTCCCCTTGCTACATGCACATAACATTCCACCAATATTTAAATTACAGTGTCTTTCACCAAAGTCGCTCTAATACCAGCGGTCACAGAATTTAATACATATACCCAATTTATATCTCTTCCTCTTCTTTCTCTCCTAACCATTTTATAATATTCTCTCTCCTCCTCTCTTTTTCAAATGTAAGCATGAACAAATACAGGTGGCCATCAATTTATTTCATTCAGCGTTCCATTATCTAGCAGGTCTCCTGCAAGTTGCAACTTGTGATAAAGATGTTGCTTCTCTTAATCAATCTTTTAATGGCTTTAAGGAAGAAACCAAAGGTAAATGGATCACATTAACTGATACTTGATTGTAAGTTGGCACAAACTTGTTTAGTATTGGTAATTATGTAAGAATACAATTTTTACGCGAAAATCTTTTTCCTTTTAATTTTTGTTTAATATGTGTTTTGTTTGACGTCGATGCGTTTATCTGCTCATGTGACTGTATGTGTGCATTGTCGTGAGTAATGTCCATGTTCATAGAGGTAAAGGTACAGGTAAAGCATGAATATATGGGCAAACTGATATGTCTGACCCCTCTTTAATAATGTTGTTATTATACAGCAACAGAAACAAAGAAGGATTAGCGATGAAATCATCAAATACTAGATCTACATTTTGGTAAAACTGAAAGGTGTGAGCCTGCCGCTATTGACAAGTTCGGAAGTCGGACAATATGATTAAGATTCCTTTTTCATTTCAGAACGAAAAAAGATTCCATCCGGAATCTTAAAGGTTCTGTGGGTTCATCGCTGTAAAGCTGTATTTAATAGTGAAAAAAAAAAACCATTAACATCACTTGACTGCAACCATAGCAACAAACAACCTTCCTCTTCTTCTGCTCGACACTTCCTTCTCCCTCCCCCCTCTCCCAGCCTTCCTCTATATACACAGATACATGCATAGACTGAACACAGAAGAGGTGCAAGGAACACAAAATGCGCGTCTTGCGACATTCATTTCACTGATTTATGCAAAAATACCCTTCTTTGTATCTGAAGTCTTTGCCTCATTCCTTTCGAACTTGGTTTTTTTGATCGAGTGATTTACTAAAACTGAACAAGGGAAGACAGGTTCATAAAAAAGAGGAAATAAAGTAAGCAAGAGATATGTAAAGCAATGGGAAATGAGAGAGAAATAGAGGAAGACGTTGGAAGAGTGATAAAAAGCAGATCAAATATCCAGCATCATATACAATAATGTGTTTCACAGCAAGAGTCAGGGTTTTATGCTCCGTATACACAACAGCTTAGAATCAATGAGTTCCTTTTGAGGTTGAAAAGAGTCTTGTGAGACAACTACAGTAACAAGATGAGAGGTATCATTGACCGACTTGGCCTGAAGGGCAAGGCTGAAGACATTGAGCATTGCTGCGCAGAAGTTCTCTATCTCCCGACATAAACTGTAAATGGTCTCCCTTAGTTGAAACATTTCTCTATAGAGCTAATAGTTAGTTCTTTCTCTCTTCATTTAAATTCACTACGAACAGTAGTCTATCCTATGCCAAAAATGCTTTACATGCAAGGCACCGGAATTCAAATAAGAACTTACCGGCTACAGAACACTATCCCAACGTCAACTCCTACCCGAAATAAGCAGATCAGATCAAATGGAAAGGTGGAAGGAGGCTAAGTCTCTCTTTCACTGTACCCTGTTCTCCGTTCTATTTCGTAGGCCTGACGGAGGTTTGTACAAGTGCCAGTCTAGTACCACATAGAGATGTGGGACACCCGAAACACACCGGTATCCAGGAGAAAACCCGTTAAAACTTCGGAGAGAAAGACAGACGGGTGGGGGAGAGAAAAGAGTCAGAAAATGCCAACCCCATACAGCACACATTGGCGAAGCATAAGAGAGAGAAGGGAGGGGAAGGGAGGGGAAAAGAGAAGCTGAGCAGGCACAAGTGAAGCAGAGGGCATTGAAGGTAAGATCGCACTAACGTACTTTCATCTCGAGCATCGCAGAAACTCAGGTAAACACGGTATTACAGTAAACTCTTTTGCAGTTCCTTCTGAATGGAAACGTCAAAATATGTAAATTTAAGCTGTAATGCCAAGAGGTTTGAAGGAAGACATGCCATTTGCATATGATAAAGAGTTAAACATAAAACAACAACAAACAAACGAACAAACAAACAAACAAAAGCAAATAAAAAAAAAAAACAAAAAATGATGAGACATTTCCTAAGCCTGTATACAAACGTGAAGTAATTATTTAATGGATAAAGGACTTCCAATTGGAGCGACAACAGTGCTCAACCTATCACAGTTTGTATATCTATATATAGATATGTACATCATTTCTATATCATATGTAAAAAAAAAAAAAAAATACTTTAAAAAATTGGTATGAATGTGCAATTCTGTTTTGCCCAGATATATGGTGTTTTACACCACACATCTCTTGGGAAGAAATAGTGCAGACGAAAGATGCTCGGATGAGCAGCCTACGCATGGAAAATGAGGGTGGGTGAAGCACTCACGGGAACAGCAGTGCCGGCGTTTAGATAAGGTAAAGGAAGGAGGTGGAGAAGGCAGAGGGCTAACTCTAGAACTCTGAAGTTGCTATGGCAACGGAACTTTCTCTGTTGTGTGCGTTCCCAGTATGCCTTGTATAAAAATTCACGTGTATTTAGGGGTGGAGGCGTCAGTAGGGTAAGCGATAGAATTATTCCTGTTTTCCTATAGGAACATCGAGGATCACTGCTATACACAAAGCGCTTTTAAGTTATAATTTGAATCGCAGTTGTGAAAGAAATTAAGTACACTGTACTAAGTACGTCAATAACGTAGTTCTAAAAACCCTTCAGAGATTCTGTGCCCAAAAATTTGATGTTCAAAAGACTTTGAATATTAACGCATGCCACCGGTTTGATGAGAGAAATTTCGTGTTATGGGAATAGGTTGTCCTTTTATTCAATTCTGTTCCTTTGTCCTTATTTCTGTTAGTCGCACATTGCAGAATCTACTTCTTATATCTACAGACACAAATAAGAAATTTCACGTGGATTCATTAGTCGAATCGTCCATGAATTGACACAACACAATAAAAAGAACTAACTTAAAATAATATGAAATAAAATAAGATAATTTTAAGGGAAAAAAATGAACTGAAGAAAATAAGCCCAAATCAAATGTTCCTCGCTAACGTGCCCCTGCTTACCAAACCCGTGCTGTCTTTGCTCACATGTAACCCAACCATGTAGCAGTCCTGAGATTGTAAAAGCAGAGACTGGAGTCACTATAGAACTAACGTTAAGATCAGCTGTTGCTTTTGCCCTTTCCTCGGACTCTCAATTTGCACGTGCGTGCTCAAACATTAGGTAAGGTGTGCCTGTAATCGTGTCAACACATACAACGTGATCTATGGGATATTTGTTCTATATAATGACATTTATGAAATCACTTGAAGGAAAAAGTAACAGGCAGTGGTGGACTTTAAGAAGATTTGTCAGGAATGATGTTAGCCAAGTTTGCCGTTAAAGATATTTTTTAAGCTTAACAAAGCATAGATTTTCCCATCTGAAACTATTCTGGACTTATATGCACAGACAAAAGCTATGGATGGGGCGTAAATAAATACGCTTTCCATCTGTTTGGTCCTGGGTAATTTTCCAAGAGTGTCAATTATTAGTCTGTCAGGATGAGAAACTCACGGATCCTATGATATTTAATAGCGAAGCTAACATTCTGCCAGCGCTGTGCCTTTCACCGCCTTTATTATGTGGTGCATTTTCAAACAATGCCTCAGGCAAATGCCCTGCATTAAACTAAACATACACTGTATCTTAAACGCAAAAAAATAGACGATGGAAACAAAAATTAGCTCCCAACAGAAGAAATGCATTTTCCCACGACCATAGTCCCAGCCGGAGGAAGACATCAAGATACCGCCAATGACAGATTTTACGACTCCACTTCCATGCAAGATACTGTTTTCCGTGGCGTAGTCAATTTGAAAGATAGGCTGATAGCAAAGTACATGTATTTCGATTTCATCTACTAAGCAACATGAAGTATAACCTATATTTCATGAATTCGATTTAAATGAGATCCATTTTAAGATGACTTGAAAATAACTAGCAAATTGTCAGCCTAATATTATAAGGCAAGCCTTCTTTTCATTTCGATCAGTCCCATGAAGTTATATAATTGGTTAAATTCCCAAGCAGGAAATTCTGGAAATAATTTGAATGCCTGCTAGAAAACGGAATAACACTGATTTTTACTTTACCTCAAACAATACAGCTGTTTAGTATGTAGGCTACCGCAAGAACAGGGAAATGATTCGCAATGAGTGACATACAACAACTCCATTCTGACATAATATCACGTTTCTTCACTAGACCCGATTGCGTCAGAAACAGGTACAAAGATGATCAAGCATACTCACAGAGAACAAAAAAATCTTTGACAGACTGGAGACAATTTTTTTTTTTTGGCCAGGAGAAGGTTAAAGAATACAAATGAACAAGTTAGTTCATATAAAACGAGAAAACGATTACCCTGAACACAGGGCGAGCTAGTGGCTCAATCATGAATAAGGAGAATACAGCTCGAGATGTCAGAGACATGAACTGATTTTGACATGAGCAAAAGAGACTTTAGATACATCATGCTCTATCATAGATGGAGTTTGTGTTTGTTACCTTACCATGCCATGAAACATGTGTTCAATAATATGATCAGATAATTTAGATCTAGTTGACAAACTTACAATTACAAAAAAAAAAATATTTAAACAATTAAAAAATAAATAAAAAATTGAATTACAATACAGATCATACTTAAGTTCTGCATGGACTACTCTGTTAAATGGTTGTGAACAAAATCCGAATGCAGTAATGTAGATGCAGAGCAACAAACATGAAGTCTTTGGCACGGAAGATATGAATTGGCCTTGCTTACGATGCAATTAGTCATCAAAGTGCCAATACCTGGAGGTACATTATGAAAGCATCGGTTTGGTATGGTAGGGTATCATTTGTGCGTTACTAGTATATATCGTTTCATGAGATTAGGTCCTAAGGATGATCATTCTCTCATACAAGTTTTTAAAAAAATGAGGAAAAAAAAACGACCGTATGACATCAGAATTAATGCTGTAATGTGGAGATGACTTCACCTCTCATCCTTTTGTCCCTTCTTACCATTACTTCCATTTCACCCAAATATCTTGGTTGTTTGCTGTTCTTGAAGCTTGACTTCTTCATACTGAAAGCTTTAGCTGCCGATTGCTCATGTGGCATTCTGGCGACATGCTATAACCACTTTGATCTATTTCTTTGATACTCTGTGAGATTAGAAATTTGTTTAATTCCGCGTTTGTCAAATAATACTCGATTCTCGATGTAGTCTCTGGGAATCCTGGGAATCTCATTTCACATGCAGTGATCTCACTTATAATTTTCAGCATGGAATCTTTACACCGTTTCATCGGCGTCGGCGTCAGTCAAGCTGTTAGGTGATTAAAGGGATAGCCAGGAAAGTTGAGTCAAAAATGTGAGCAGCACACACAGAAAACAGAGGTGTGATGTGGGAAAGATAGTGTGGCCTAGATGACGGCATATATCAGATAAGAGAGTCTGCAGAGCATCTCCATTGTCACTGTTATGAGACAGGACATCAGCTGATGGGGATACATTGAATGATGTGCAAAATTTGGGATGCAGTCTATATTATTATAATATTGCTGTGAGAGTGGGTGTGCATGAGTTAAAACGTTTACCTACTGACTCACCAGAAATTAAAAATAGATAAATAGATAAATTGTGATGGATACAACTACATGGTAAGAGTTATCGTTCAATAGTGTTTCTGCATGAATGTAGCATGATACATTCTTAACTTTTCTTAACGTTTGGATTTTGGCGTCTCTAAAATGGCTAACTTTAAAATCTATCGCTTCCACCAAATTTAAATGGAACGATGAAAATTGCTGATCGTGTTGTTTAACATAGTATCTAAAAGTTTACTTATTTTCAGCTCTTCAAATGCAAAAGGAAAATTTCTAGAAAATTTTGAAAATGTCATATTGTGAAGTTTCAAGTTTTCCTTTTTTAAAAAAAAACCAAACTAAAAACCCATTTTTCTCAGAACGAAAATTGCAAACTGAACGGGCTACGCATATGTACGATTTTTGGTCTTAGTCTGAAAATGATGTATGAAAAAATTTGGCTTAGAAATAAAAAAGCAGATAGCAAAATAATGACCGAAAAAAAATTTTTTTTTTTTGAGAAAAACGCTTTTAATTTTTTTTTCAGGGAAAAATTGACACGGAGAGTTTTTTTATTCGGCCTTTAGCCTTTAAATAGCCTTTCTTCACACATTGTGCTCCATACACCCCTCATTATAAAGGTTCCGGGTTCTTGAGGACCTATTGGTGGCCTCCATATCTATCTCTGTCGAACCCAAGGGTGTCTTGACCTATACAATGGCATACAGTCCACCACTGAGCTCTGAAGCAACAGAAATGAAAGAAGATATACTATTTATAAGACGCCGCAGTTCATTTTAGAGCGCCTAGTGAAAGCTAACACAGATAATCTGCGTGATCATCAGTTTGTTTTATTTTTTCGCCTTAGAATGGTCATCCAATGTCCATTTCTGGTATCGAGGCTCAAGATATTGCTAGAAGAGGTCAAAATCAAGCGTTTTATGTGTCCTTTCCATACAAATAAACAAATAGTGATGATCTACCACTGCATGTAGCAGCAAGAGGGAGCCAAGTCCTGGTTAACAGTAAGCCGGGACATCCCTTGAATGACCATGGGTCAAATACGTTTAAATGGACATATCCACTTTTTAATACCATTTTTATATTCAGAAAAGGCAGGACTTTAAGAGAAAACAAACACCCAAAATCGCATTTTTTTAAAAGCCAAAACCATATTTCAGGATCCCTTCCCCCGCTTCCCCTCCCCACCACACACACACACACACACACACACACACACACACACACACACACACACACACACACATACAGATTTAAATATACTGGCACCCACGAATAACATCTCACTATAAATCACACGTCATTTTTTTTTTGTTTCTTACCACTACTTCCTTCATCGGCGGTCTCAGGAATTCATGCTGTTGTGTAGATTCTTACAATGTCAAAGGACTGTACACATCAAGTTAAACAACGTCCAGGTTCATCATGAGATCATACCTGTTGGCAATAACAAGATTTCAAACTTAGCGGAGAAAGAATGGCATTATTCTGAAATAATACCAAAGGGCATGTGAAAATCGGCATGTACCCATATATTATTATATCTTTTAAACATGAGAGCAATGTAATTTCTTCAACAAGAAATAGGATACGGAGGAAATCCTGTAGTCTCTTAATTTATCCTTGTCACATTTAACACCGCATTCAGAGAATCAATGTATATGTTATATTTCATATAAACTTAAGGCATGTATTTAACACAGTGGAAATTTTTGCCTAATGTGAGAAATTAGAGTTTTGTTGACATTTCAGTCTGCCCACAGTAACCATTGACATGTGTATGTGAATATTTTAAATTGTTCTTCGTGTATATCATCGTTTATGTGTTGGCTTATAACTTGCCTGTTAATACAGCCACGAGAAATGAGCAGAATCAAATACTTTGGTGTTATTTTGGTGTTTATTTTTAACTGAAGTTAATATTGCAGATGTTGGCCTAGAGATGAATGTTTACCTAATTTAAATTATATTCAGACACAGACTGTTCACCACAATGGCACACACAACTGACTGTGCAACGTTGTGCCCAGACGGGAGGCAAAAGTTTACACTCTTTTAGGGTGTTAGTCCAGCCACTGGCAACCCCCCGACCGTGAATAATCCAGTTGCTTATGAACCGTTACGCAGTGGACAATTTATGACTCCGTCATGGGGATCAGAGAGGATCTTTTCTAATTGTTGACCGTGGGGCTGAGGCATCTGCTTAATCTGTAATCTCTGGTAACCCTGGCAGTGTTGAGTGAATTTTTTTTTTCATCGCATCGGGAGGAAGGAAACACCACAACCCTCAGAAATCCATCATAATTCCCGCTTTAAAATATCATGCTGTGGTGGGAAATGTGAATACAATGTATACCCCCATTCAACTTCACAGGTCTCACAAAGACTAGTCCAGGCACAGATAATATTAAAGACTGACTTTAAGATATAAATAATAAAAGTTTTCTTCCACAGGATTTAAACATGGCACTGAAAAAGCAAAGATGTTCTCCAAAAAATGTGTCAGACTAGCTATGAGCAAATTGTTAAGTCTATTCCGATCATTCTCATGTCTGGCCAGGCCCCTTGTCAGCAGCCCACCCGTGAAATTATGTGAAAAAACAAAGAATGTAAATGCCTTCACGGCATAAATTATCACTTAATGTTGTCTGGGGGCACGGCGCAAGAGGATTAGGATTAGTCCTCTCAGGTAACGTGTCCTGAGCAATGGACAAAAAGTCGCAAAGTTAATGTGCCCTTAGTTTACGCAACAGGTCCAGCGGACTTCACAACTGACCAGTAGATCTGTATGAAATGCGCCATTTGCCCGTATGATTAGGAAATTGTAAGTAAGAATACTACTGACACTGCCTTTGTACTAGGTTGAACAATAGAACCGCAGAGAGCAGAGCACATACTCAGTACTTCCCTTTATCGTTTCAATTATCAGCATATGTCATATACTAACAACTACAATAGAAAACCAGTGCAAACAGCCAAGATAAATCTGTAGGATACATGTACCAGATGGCAGTATAAATATACACCTCTGTTATTCAGCACCACGTTATACCATCCATATAATTGTCTTGCAACTTCATTTACTTGAGATATTGTCTGTAGTTATGTAGGCCACATGAAACAATTATCCACGCGCCCATTTATTTTACTTGGAAAATAGAAGTGACAGTGAATAGAATATTACACCACTTTGCGTCCCTAAGTGACAGAAATTTAGTAATGTAGGCCTATGTAGAGCTATGTATTGTATTGTCACAGTACAACAATTTTCACTGTGATGAGCAAAATATCGCGATGTACAAGAACACAATATGATTTTCATGGTGCTCAGGCATAAAAAAATGTAATACTCACTTCACTGACCTGAAATCCTTGTATGTCACTATAAACAAACAGCTGAAATGTTGTCTGAACGAATCCTTGTCCGACCTAGATCAGAGGGGAATTAAGCCCGAAAACAAGACCGATCAAGCTCCAACTGTAAGTGCGCATCGAGTGATCTCGCCTTGAGCACGGCTTGCATGACTCAGTGGGAACGTTGCACACCTGATTCACTGGGAAATTACCGTCAATTCCTTCTACACCAATGGCGTAGCCAGATGTGTCACATGATATGGGCCTCTCTCACACAGCTGGTGGGTGGGAGATGATTGAAGGATGGACAGATCTGGTGTATGGATGAAGACAACTCTCCGTATCATGATGTTCTCCTAGGTTCTTTCCCTTACCTCAGCCTTAAAGCTATGAGATTGACACATCTTGCCCCCCCCCCTCCCCCCCCTCTTCCCTTCCTTCCCTCCCATTCCTCCCACCCCTCCCCCCGTAATGAAGACCGCTGTGAAATGACAGCTGTTGCCTATGACTCTCATTCGAAAGAGAGAGAGACAGAGAGTCAGAGAGAGTGAGAGACAGAGAGAGACAAAGACCGAACAACGATAGGCGGGGGGAGAGGGAGGGTGGCGACGAGGTATGGGAAGTAAGAGAGAGAGAAGGGTGAGAAATACCGATGAACAGAAAAAAAAGATGACATAACGGGAGAAAGTAAACCGATAGGGATAGAGAGAGAGACAGGGAGAGAGAGAGACAGGGCGATAGGCCTACGTAGAGCTAGATTCAGCAGGGAGATACAGGGAAAGAGAGAAAAAAAGATAGACAGGGAATGACAGACAGCAAGATGGAGAGAGAAGGTTCGCCCAACGACGGAGGCAGACCGAGGACAGGCAGAAATTAAAAAAAAAAAAAAAAGACAGAAAACGACAGGCAGGGATCGAGACTAAAATAATGTGACATTACTTTGTGTCATCTGGATATGTTTTGTTGAGGAAAAGACCCTAAACGTTACAAAGGCCTACATACGATAAGCCCAGAATGAATTTTTTTCTCCTCATGCTGGTTTTTCATCATCATGATGACTATCATATTGTAGGAGAAGGGAGGTGGTTTGGAAGGGTGGGGACAGTGGGTGGGCACAAAATAGAACATAACTGTATGGAGGAGGGGCTGGGGAAGAAGAGTACGGGAAATCCCGTTGTCCAGGGAAACTAGGAGGAAGAGAACTGATTTGGTAATTACCATGGCGCAGCTCATAGAATGTCGAGCTGGAAAAAAAAAATCGAGGCGACAGGCTGACTGTCTGTGTTTGATCATTATCCTAAAGCGAAATGTCAAAAATGTAAATGAGTTTAAGATTCTAGGAACATATGAAAAGCTTAGGCATGGGTAAAAGCATATGTAAGGGGTAGTTAAAGACCTATTAAAGACGATTACTAATCTACTTCTTCAGCATCACAAGTGCAAAAACTACATTGATATGTTGTAAATAGACCAGCGTAAATCTACTGATGTTTATTTATGCAGATTTGAATTACCGGCAAATGCTAGACAATAGAGAAAAACACCAATCTGTATGCATCCTGAATAAACCTAGAGGCATATTATCAGTATAGAATCTTATTTGCCTAATTGCTCCAGTTATCGATCTGTGAAGAATAAACTGAGATGTAAGCTTAGGCATACAGCCTCATGTACATTTGAACGTTATCTGTTACTAGGTCGTATCGACAGATAAGAGTTTGTATTGATAGGATGTATGTCCTAAGCGAGTAAGTCAGGGACAGATAATTGTTGGTTCGACAGTTTTGGTTATTGTATAAAAAAAGATGCTGACAAACCCTATATAAATCAAGGAAACTGTGAAAGTTCTATCAGATTCAATGGATTGGGTACATCACAACATATTCAGTAAACATATTCATAATAGATGAACTGCGAATATTCAACTCTTTTCCAGAATTATCATGCAAATATGAACAAAAAAAAAGCAACAACAACAACAACAACAAAATTAATACTGCAGTAATTTTCAATGTAACACTGCATATTATAGACTTATAATCACCGAAGGCTTAAATCACATAAACAGCAATAACAATCATAATGCTAGCAATGATAAATTGCCATTGCTGATTTATTAAACGAACACCACTTTGAAGAAATTAAAGAAACTATCAATCTTATGTGTACATTAGTGATATAATGATTCAATCAATAGGGCCAGTCACGCGCAATGCGAATTCATAGCGGTTGACAGCATGAGACAGGGCCATTCAGTCTGACCTATTTGTTAGCGTCTGAGTTGAAACAGCCTATCTTGACCATGGATGTATTCAAAATTATGCATGGGTTTATGAGTTTAGCATCCTCCTTCCTGACTCACACATTCCGTTTTTGTCGGTGTGTGTTCACTTACTGCCTATTTATGTAGGCTTGTTGTTGTTGTTGTTGTTGTTGTAGTTTCCGTATTGCATATATAGATATGTGAATATTGTGGAGATGGATGTTTAGTTTTCGTATATAAATGCTACATTATTTGAATGATAAAGAAGAAAAATATTTTTTTTTTTAAATTAACAGAAATTTAGCCTCGAATTTCTTTCTGGATTTGGTGGCGGTGAAATGTAGATGCTGAGTGCAACAGTTTGGGAACTGAAATTAAGGTGTGACTAGAATGATTTTACCTTCTTGACATTATGCTATTAATGATTTTGACATTGTCGACATGAGAGTTTCATTACTGTTAAGCGAAGATAAACGACAGCATGGGATGGAAATGCTAGATTATTGTTTTCAGTATTTTTTCCTTCTGATAAGGAATGTTACTGTAGACGTACTCATCAGAGAGTAAGATGTGTTTTCACGATCACAGAATGTTTATTGGTGAAGCTACAGAACTACGTCAGTGTGTTGTTCCACCAGATGAACTGACAGAAAGATGAGGTGAATAAAAGATGACAAATAAAGATAGTGAGATCTTTCAATGTCTTGCTTGATGCTTTCTCTTTCTTTCTTTCTCCTTTTTTTAAAAATTTTTTTTTATTTTTTTTTTTCTCTTTTTATCAGTAACAAAACCGAAATTAGAGGACCACATAATGTTTTGTTGTTAAATATAAAGATAGCCAAAGAACACTCCTAGCAAAACCACCACAGTCAGTTATCACCATCACCTGCATTTCAACCATCCCAGTTGCCTTTATTGCTATCTACATCACTACGTTACCATGACGTCGTCACAACAGCATCACCATCCCCACAACAACTGTTGTCATCATTTTACGAAAAATGTCTTAAACTTTAGACGACTGTCCACCGGCAACTAACTAAATACATCAAAAAAG
>JBCEWB010659841.1:0-17514 GCA_039654565.1 Peronia peronii
GGTTGACAGTAGACTAGGCCTAACGTTGAATGACCATTGGTCAAACACATTAGAATGGACATATCCACTTTTTGATAACGCAATTTTATACGCAGAAAAGGCCGACCTTTTAAGAGGAAACAAGAGCCCAAAATTGCATTTTTTGAGCAAAATCCACATTTCAGAACCCATCCCCCCCTTAAGAAAATCCAAGTATCTGCTCATTTACTTCCCTTTTCTCCTGATTTAATTGAAAAAAAAATGATGGGGTTTTTTTGCTGTTTTTTGTTTTTGGTTGCTTTTTTATTTTTTTATTTTTTTTCCACTTGTGGTCTTTTATTTTCTTTTTGATTACTGTAGAATGAAACATGCTAGTTGATGAGTGAAATGTTTGGAGAACTTTAAGTTCAGATTACATGGACTGGGATGATATGATTAGGAAGTGGAATTCATTTGTTTTTAGGCTTATTTTGTGACAGTCTTTTGCATCATCTACATCTGCCATGATCAGAGCATAAAAAATGGGGTATCTGGATTTTCCAAAGCTACAAAATAATCTTGTCATTGATTGACTTTGCCTTCTTGCATTTCACATCACGGCTGTGGTCAAGAATGAATTGGATATATGCTGTTCATGTTTCTTAACATGTGAGGCTAGTTACATCTACCACCCTCTTTTAAATGCTAATAGTAGACATTTGATAGCAATTTGGGCAAAATGCATAAAGGAAAAATTACACAATTATAAAGCAGTTTGAACATGGGAGGAAAAAAAAGTTCAAATAGACTTGTAGCTAGATGGGCAATCATCTACAAGAAAGACCAATTTGTTTACTTTGAGTGGTTGCAAGACAGAGGTACAGCTTAAATAGCACTTGTTTTTCGTAGATTTGGTGCACATGCTCCGGTCTCTTTATCATCTTGAACAGTAACTGTTTTTCTTTCTGGGGCCAACACTCTTTCTCCTGTTTCTTGACATAGTAAATGTGGAACAATGTTTGTTGTGTGAATTCATGATACATTCTGCTGTTGTTTGCCAATCTTCCTGCTTTTCTGATGTTACATGTGAGCAAGGTCTCATCTGTCTTGAGCTCAATATGCACCTTAGGTCTTCCCCTTTCTTCCCGTTTCTCCATGCTCTTCCCCTCTAATATCATTACAATTGGATATGTGTATTTTGGGGTGATCAAAGGGAAATCATTACTTAACAATTGTAATATGTTTCTGATCATTCCAGGGGAGAAATCAGAGTTTGTCTGAGTTCTCATTCTCATGTCTTAGAATCAGTGCCTTTGAGGAATTGCAGAAGGAAATCTTTAATGGAAAGCTGTATACAGTTTGGAAAATACAGAGGAATTATAGTTTTGATCTGGCCCTTAGTTGTCATATTTATTAGGGTTTTTAAGCCAGGCTCATTTCATGCCTGTGTAAGAGATTGAGGGGAAAAAATATGGGAAGTAACCCACACATTATATTCAATATATTTGTGAATTGCTTGGAAAAAAATAACATAGGTGTTATAGGAATCCAGGAAACTTTATGATTTAATGTGTTTGCTGCAACAGATTGGAAAAATGAAATTATATGTGTTAGATAACATTATGAAGTGAAATTCAATTTCAAAGTCAATGTAATATCCAGGAATTCTTACTACTGTAGTTATTTTTCTTTTACATAAAAATTAAAATATATATTTTTAAAAAATATTAAATAATTAACTTCAGGGCGCAGCTGAGGCTTTTCTTTTCAAGATTTTAAAATATTTAGACAGTCTCTGTTGACTGTTAATAAATTGAAATAGCATGGTGCTCTTATCATACTGGTTCTCTCAAGTGTTTGAATCCTGCAAATGTCATGTGAATCATGCAACTGTCATCATTATTGTTTGCTTTTTAATGACATAGGACCAAATTTCTTGTCTAATCAATTGGTTGTATCGCCAAAAACATATATTATCTTTACATTTATAATTATTACGTAGATGACCAATCTAAACTTTTTGTCTTGTTTACAGATAGGCAGAATGTCGAAAAAAACAAAAAACAGAATCAGCTATTTCCTTCTTACCTCACGTGTTTTTACACTAGGGGAATTTGCTTATAGTTTTATTTGAATATTTTTATCTGTCTGTAGAGATGTTTCATGAGAATGACTGAAAAATTCCTAGAATGGGTTATTGAAATTGATCAAAACTGGGATTTTATTCATGTAGGACAATAAAATATAAAAGAAAGATTGAAAATTTCTAAGATTGAAAGATCGAAACATTCCAATTGTGGAAAATTGAAAAATACCAAGAATATAAACTTGATGGAAACAATTGTAAAACAGTTGCAGATACTGATACGATGAACACTGCCTGAAAGAATGAATTCCATGACACAGCGACTTCATCTTACATAATTATGTCACATATAAAGTAAAATATATGGAGATGGTGACCTTACCTGTCAGTTTGTCCAGAAGTTTTAAAATAGGGTTCTGGATTTCATATACAGTGGAACTTTGTTATTAAGAAATCGAAGGGACCAGGATTTTTATTTCTTAATATCCGAATTTCTTAATATCCAACAGAGACCATAAAACAATGGGGACGACCCGTACATTGACTCATCGTTATTATTAATTATTTCCCCAGATAAGCGTTCCCTTACAAAACCCGCTCATGCGTTTTGCACAGAAAAATGTCTGACAATAACAATTTTTTTTTTTTTTTAAACAATGAAATATTGAAACTGATAGACTACTGAATGATACGTTTTACTCTGTGCTGAAATCTAGAGTAATGTGCTGCAGTGTGTAGGTTAAGCAATAAACGCGGTTTAACTGATGGCCACTCTAAGACCATTGACTGTGCATGTTAGATCTACTATATCGCAGAACACGGGAAAGATTACTCCTTGTCTCCCCCACCCGGCACACCCTGCCCAAACCACTTTACTTTCACCTGTGTGGACGAAGAAACACCGTCCCGCCCCAGGTTGTTTTACCTTGCATAAGTATCACGCAAACGCACGCAAACGTTGTCTCGTCTTTAACCATTAGTGTGTTATCAGAGCAGGCGGGCATTGTTAGGAGTGAATGAACAAACAAAAAGCTGGTCGCGCACCCAGTTTAACCATCTTCGGCATGCTGCCACATGGTTTTACTCAGCACATCTGGGAAAATTATTTCTTTATAAGTGAGATCGGGAGGGTTGGCATTTCGCAAATTTTGAGATTTTGTTACTAGAAAAAATAAAGAAATAAAACGGGACTGCATATTCTTTTCTTTATTACCAAAATTTCACAACACCCGATTTTGTAATACCAGAGTTCCACTGTACATGAACACACACGCATCAGCTTTAGATTTGTAAATGCATTTGTAATATATTGTGGTAAATTCATCATACAGTGTGATGTATGTACAGTCGAGTCCGCTTAAATCGAATTTGCCAGGACCAACCTAATGGGTTCAATTAAAGAGAGTTCATCTTCCAGTTTTTAACAGGGACGGTGGGAGAGGGGAGCAATTCTCGAATGACTAATGAGGCACTATTTTATTTTATTCCAGGATTATTTCCCTTTATAGAGAAATCCCGCTATGGCTCCTGAACTTTGTGTGTATCTTAAATTCAAGCCCTCTCGTATGATTGGATTGCTAGCCCTGTAATAAGGGCTGCGTTGAAAGCAAAAGTAATGTAAAGAAAAGTTAAAGCCATGAAAAGAACTGTTGATGAGTAGGTTTTAGCTCTGAAAAGGACTATTACTGCTTTAGTCCTAAAAAGGGCAGCTGAGTAAGTTTTAACCCTGAAGTAGTCTTAACTCTGAAAACAGTTAAAGGAGGCCATCACATAGTCTGTGAGGATATAAGCGAGTCGACCGCAAGCGAAAAAAAAACCAAACTAGCACGATGTAGAATCTGGCCTATCCCGTCGCGGTACGAGAACCAACATCATAACACTGGCGCAGCGCTTTATTATAGCGTAACCTACACACTTTGTAATACATGTAGATCTAACTCGTGTACTAGTAAGCTTACGTTTACGCGTATACCTATACTATAAGTTCTGCTAGGATGCTTGATTATCGACAGATTGTCGGCAGCGCTGGCCCTGATACACTGTTTATTCCCCCCCCCCCCCACCTTGAACACATAGCCTACTTACGCTGCGCTCGAGGCACAATACATTGTCTAACCCCTCTCGCTCCATCCGCGCCGCTGTCTCCTTTGTTTGCAAACCACCGGCATCCGCCTTTGTGTAAACCATGTGGAGATGACAATAGCCGATTTTTACCTTTGTGGCGGCGCTGACCAGTTCGATTTAAAGGAAACATATGGTGGTGGCTTCGATTTATGCGAGAGGCATTTAATAGACGCAAAGAGGAAAAAAATCTATTGTTTTGTTTTTATTCGATTTATCAGAAATTCGTTTTATTAGAGTTCGGTTTGCATGGACTCAACTGTCGTTAAATGGAATGGGATTTTTTCAAGAATTTCTTTGCAGACAAAGTTCTGTGATGAAAATAGTTCCACTTATGTACTGAACATGAGGAAAATAGGCTATCAATATGCATTACATTGTGACACATATTTGCACATGGTTTTGGCCTTTACTGCTGTCTGTAAAATAAATAAAAACACAAGAAAAGCTAATGAACTTTAACCCTGTAGTGAATGAAACATACAGGCCCCAAAAATGATGAGTCTTTTTGTCGTATCACTTACACCATGAAAAGCCTTGTGTATTGGCTTTGTGTATTTAGATGTATTTGTAATAGATAAAGTGATGATACCATGTAATGTATTAATTGATTGAAGTAACATTCTTGCTGGATTTCCTGTTGCAGTCAGAGGAACAAATAAGATTAGCAAAGAGAGGAACAAATAAGATTAGCAAAGATAGAGAAGGATATTGAACATTTGATAATTTATTTTTCACTGCAAACTGACAGTCTGCCTGAACTGTGATATCTTGCACTTTTTCATCTTTAACTTATATGTTTGGCATTTATGTCTCATACATGCATTGTACTGCTTTCATAGGCTGTCCAAAATATATAATATATATGTGTGTTTTATTAGTAATAATATGATATATGACCTTTCTCCTCTAATGCAAGCATTCATGGTTTTTATTACATATTATTTGATGTTTCTTCATTGTTACGTTGTAGCCAGCCCAAGAATGTTTTGTTTGCTGATTTGAACGGTGAGAATGCTTTCTTTATACATTATTTTGAATTGAAGGAAATGTCCTCCTTTTCTGTCTGCAAGTAATTATACAAAATGTTTTTATAGAAACTGTTATTTAACAGCAAAATTAAAAATGATTCATTTTGTTTTGATTACTGCAGTAGTCTGTAAAATTAAATAAATTATATTATTCTCGTATTTACAGACAAGAATGGTTTTATTTTCATTTTACTTTTAATGAGCTTATTTTCATTTTTTTTTTATATCCCTTACTGCCTTTTTTTTTTTTTTTTAAGATCACAACGCTGTTGTTGTTTTTTCAAATCAAAGGAATTTTTTTTTTTTTTTTTATTATTGTTTTGGTGCGTTAGACTGATAAGGTGATAATTAAATGTTTCTCAATTCAGTCATTATTTCGCTGATTATTTTTTTTCATTTGGTTGAAAAACATTGTCTATATAAAAGACATTTTGTGCTGTACTTTGCCTTAGTCTTAGTCTGATCTTATTAGTTTGCATATACTCAAGTGCCAGCTGAGATATTCTTGCAAAGGCTTTTCCACAAAGCACATCATAAATTACAGATTGATTTTCATAAACATGAGATCACTTCTGTGAACTAAGACACCATTTCACATTTTTCACATTATTATTTAAAAAAAAAAAAAAGTTTTTAACAGGATCTGGGTGCTGTCCTTTTTTTTTTTTTTTTTACACAGACAAATGTCATAATCAATAACTGGTTTTGCCCGCAGTTATGCATTTTGTAGTATTATGTTGTAGTATTAATTCCAGTTTTCATTTTTTAATATATCTAGAATCAGCAGTATAAGCACTCAGGAAGCACAGTATTTTTGTTGGGTCTTTCAGTGTCTCAATGACAAGTTTAAAAAAAAAAGATTTATTTTTTTTTTTTAGAACTTCATTTTTAAAAATCAGTTAATCATATCAATACCTAGACCAGTCATTCCTGCATATTTTTTTTTTTTAATGATTGTCATTAATATTATATTCAGAAATATTATAGATACCTTTGGTGTCTTAACTTACAACAAATATGCTTTAGCTGTAGAAATAGACTACATTTTGTAAACATAATTACATGTGTTTAATTGTGTCTTGCTGCTTTTTGTTTAATGTTGCATTTTATAAAGGGGGTGTTGGATATTTTGTCTTTTAAATCAACTTCACAAAATGGTGACAGACTTTTGAGTCATTATGATCAGACAGCAGCAAGTGTTGCATTCATGGAGTTTTGTCTACTGATGGGAACCAGTGTCGTCATTTTAGATTCTAAATGGTTAACACCGAATTGTGGCATGTTTCGTTGTTGTTGTTTTTTCTGAATTAAAAGTGACATCACATCACACATCCCATATTTAATTAATTGTCAGATACATCGACATGTCTATAGCATGATCAACTGCACTCAGTTGCCTCGAAATAAAACATTCAGATAGGCGATTCAAGGTTTAATGAGTGGCTGGCTTTTATCTAGCTTAGTTTAGTAATGCACCAATCACTGCATTTTTTCATTGACTTAGCCATCTAGACATTCATCGTTTGCTTTGCTTGTCAGAGTTAGCTATGAATAGCATCAGAAGTTTATGTCTAAACTAAACAGCTAACTTGACTATTTAATTATGCATAGTAATGGTTAAAATAGGCTCTGGATGTATAATGCGAAACATTTTCAGTATCAGTACCAATCCCCAGCTTGAAAATGTGTTTAATAGCCTTGCTTTTTATTTTCTTTTTCAGCCCTCTATATAATTTACAGAAACTATATCAGCTTATAGAATTAAGCTCAAAGAAATTTGATTTTCTATTTCAATGATTTGTAGGCTGGTTTAGAGATTGAACAGAAGAAATGCTTGAGGTTAAACAAAGCTTGGAAAATGGAAGTGCAATAGCTGGAAAAAGATTGGACCTCTGTTTTTCTTTAAATTTTGAAAAAAAAAAAAGATGAGATAGACACATACATTGATGATTGAGTCATCTAAGGTCAGGGGATAGCTCACTGTATATACTAATGAGTGCCTGGAGAAAAGATTGATTTTTTTATTTTTTGACATCTTGAATTTTTTTAGATAAAATGTCATTAAATGATGTAGGCAGCACATAATTCCATTTTGTCATCACTGAGTGATACATGGCTGCATATTTAAAAAAAAAAAATGAAGGGTGTTCACTCATGGATAGGACCAAATATCATTCAGGTGGAATATCATATTTTATGATCTGTGTTTGTACAAACAGACTAGAACTAGTAGAATTGAAGCAAACAGCAAAAAACATCAAACTGCTTTCACAATCTGATACAAAGTCATTAGCATGAAGACGTTAGCCTACTTTGGAAAATGAGGTTAAACCTTAGCTGTGAACTGTTATCAAGTAAATAATGATCTGCTGTGATAAATTCCTGGCTGTGACAAATTCCTGGCTGTGACAAATACTTGTACAAGCATTTGCAGGCAGGTGCTGAATTTAAAAACTGTGGTGTGAAATGGTTACGCTAAATTGATTCGACACAGCAGCACTGCAATAGAAGAGAAGGAACTAAATGACATGATCAAAAAAGATTTAAGGCCTGCTTTCACCCTTATCCATTTCAAATATTAAATGGTAACATAGTTACCGTTATACACATATGCGAGGCACAACTGCAGATTTATTCCTTGTTTTCATGATATTCAACTTTAAGAGCTGAATGTAATTTTCTTGAAAATTGATCTGCTGTATTTGTCATCTTCTGGAAATCTCTCCTAAAACTGCATGGAGTTTGTGTTTTATAAAATGCACAACTGAAATTTTAAATATCAATGAACATTTTCTAGTTATGTGTGTTCATATAAAAATAATTATTTATTATTTCTGAATTGTCTGTTTCAAACATTCTACAAGCTGATCTATTGTGTATTGATCAATGTATGTTGAGCAAAAATTTAAAAACACAAAGAATTTTATAGAAAAAAAAAATACATACTTCATGATTGTTCATTCATTTTTTTTTTATTTCCTTCTATATTTTTTTTTTTTTTTTTACATTTTATTGATTGCAATATTTTATGTTCACCATAGATTTGTATATGTACAAAGGAATGATCAACCATTTCATTTTTCACAATAACGCAAGACAATAACAATATTCACAAATTTTTACATAAATCTGGTGGCAGTTTTCATTGATATGAACATAAAATTGAAATTTGAGGCCATTTTTTTTTCAAATTAAAGAAAAGGAAAGAAAATGGGGAAAAAAAAAGGGGGGGGGGGGGGGTTGCGAAAAACCTTTGTGTGGAGAATTATTGTAGCATTTAAAAAGTAAGTCTTTCTAAAAGACATTGCTGGCCCGCTGGCAATTATGAGAGTTTGGATTCTCTTTTTCACTGACAGTCAATAAAAACACTAAATTGCAGCAAGATACAAGTACATGTAGTAGAAACATGACAAACTTCTTGTGTAGAAATGAGAATTTTTCCAGAGAACTAAAGAATTCTCTCAAATTGTATTTTAAATAAAATTTAAAAAAAAAAAATAAATGAAGAAGATTTTGTGACTTCCAATTTTTCATCGAACAATTTTCAAAATGTTCAATTCTAGTTGTGATGCTAATGAAATCTACAACGGCGCACTAAACTTTTTCAAGCTGCTCTTATCATAAAACATGAACTTAAATTCCAGCCGCACAAGTTTTAAAGGAGATCAAATGTAATGCTTATCATCACAAATGAACATAAAGGGAGCCTGGAGTGCAAGCGACCCTTAAATAATCTGCGTCTAAACGAATGATATACATCAAAAATTATATGACTGAGTTGAAAACCACTTAATACTTGCCAGCCAAATCAATGATTCATTATCTCAATAACTATCTTAATGCACAATCAAAAAATGACAATTAAAAGAAAAAAAGAAAAAAAAAAACAACTAAATTTTCTCACAAGGACTTTTTTTTTCACTGATCAACAATTTGAATTACTGAACATCTAAGTTCTTTCAATTCAAACTAAAATTATGTCTCTAATATTTATTTCGTGTGACTTCAATTCCTTTTTTCTATTTTTTGGTCAACAGTGAAACAATATGGAAGTACATGCACAATATGTTAACAATGATTGTTGTTATGGATACAGCAGTACACTGAATATATTGTACAGAAATATTTAATGACAAAATGAGTTATTGCACAACTTTTCAATGCTGAAGCTCCTTTCCTTGTCAGTGGAAACTGATATGACCATTTGCTACAGTTCTTTCATGACTTGAATACCTATCGACTGATGGCCTTTGTCTAAGTTAACACATCAGGCTAAACATCTCCTCATTTAGGTTGACATATGAATTTACCCCCCCCCCCCCCACACACACACACACACACAAAAACAAATTATTTTTTTTTAAAACGGGGAAAAAAAAGAAACTCCAAAAATATAATTTACTGAAATGCAAGAGCCTTTTTTTTTTTTTTTTTTTTTTTATTTATTCTCCTAGATTTAAGCACCTCTTACAGGTAGATTGTTAGATAAAATTCATCATTTTATCTCATGAACCACTAATGCAGCATTCCTATCCTCTATACACATAAGTGCTTGTGAGCAAGAATGGATTCAAGAAAACTGTTTTCAAAATAGATATATGGTAATTATATTTTCCCTTAAGTCCACTATATGAGATACCAAAATCAGTATTCCTGAAGTTCATCAATCAGCAGATAACTCTTCCAACATTGAACACCCTTCTTAATAAATGTAGTGCAACATAAAATATATGCAAAGGTAACCTTTGGGAGTTTTCATTCCCTGAGACTGAAACTTCACCCTCTGTAGGAGATACCATAATGTGGCCGATATCCTTATAATAATCAGGACTTTCATCATGCTGACTGACTGACCCTTGCAATTCCATGTTCTTCAATGCAAAAACCTCATGGTACATAGAACTTATTACAGCATGATGATGATGTGATCAGATTGTAACGCTTTGATCATGCTTTTCTTCAATGACTCTGTGATATTGGGTATTTGAGGATATTTATTGGCAAGTGACAACATAACATTCCACATCACAACAATATTGTGGCTGACTCCCAGTGACATTTATTTACATTCCCATTAACAAGACAGGAATCAGACAACTGATACCACAACACAAGAAAATACACAGGGAATACATTCAGATACAAATGAGTCCATTCTTGAGAAACAGGACAGAGAGGTGCTGAAGAGAGAGAACAATTTTGCAGCTTTGATTGTGATAACGATCCAGCCTCAACCATCCGTCTGGACAGAACGGGAATCTGGCAATCTCACTACCTGCAAGAGGTTGAAAGGTGTAGTAAATATAGTGTAACCATAATCTCATCACATATCCACTCTCACTCTTGTGCCTTTGTTCCATTTCTCCTTTAGCTGTACCTTTGTGGAAACAATGTAGCAGGTTAGGTAGTTCATTAATTCACAGACCTTTTCAGACATGCAAGACAAATCAGTGATTGCTCCTGCCTTAGGGAGATTCAGCCAATCTGAATTCTGCACCAATGAGGAAATGCTATGATCAGTGTCTTTGTTTCGCTAATGGAACACTATTCGTATTGACTCTCAAACAGATAATTCTTTTTTTTTTTTTTTAAATCACCCAAAAGTTATCCAAGTTACTTCTAATATGCTTTAACTTGACAGCTGCTATAGACCAAAATAAACTGTTTGCCGTATGGGTCGAAAAATGATTTCCCAAAACAACTAGGAAAGGAATTTTTGTTTCATTATTAAAAACGATTTATAATCCAGTCAACATGACTTGAACAGAAGTTGGCAGAGAGGATAAAACTTACTATGCGAGCCTGTGCAATCTAATTCCTACACAATGACCAGCAATAGCACAAGGTTTTGAATCATAGATAAAATGCCAAGTAACACAACAAAATGTACACAAAAAAACAAAAACACAAAAAAAAAAAAGCAGATGCGTTGTCTTGTGTGTGTGTACTCTGCATTCTTTCAATTACTGTACATAATTTTATTGTTCTATTTTTACCTTTCAAAAGAAGACGGCCCGATTTTCCATGGAAAACAAAAATTGATACAAATTATTATGCACTCTATTGGCATAGTTTTTCTATATCTTTTCTCTTTAGTGACAAGTTTCCTTTTACACGAAACAAAAAGAGACCACATACACATATTATTATGCATAATATTAGAATATTTCTCTCATGCATAAGGAGAACCATAACATGAATTTACCAAAAATAATTTAAAGTTTATGACTTCTGTCTATCAATGAAATTTGATAAATGCATGAAAAATAAATACTGAGGTTAGAGAAATGGGGGGGAAAAGATGAAAAAAGAAATTTGATAGTGATGAACAAAAGATGTAATGATAACCAAACTGCCTAATGCTCATAGGTAAAATATGAAAAACTTATCTCAATTCGCATGTACTAAATCTTACAAAAAGTATCAAACAAGAGTATGTCTCGATAGGAAATGTGGAATTTCATGGGATGACTGTTATGAGTTAGCTAAATAGAATAATTCTGCTTCATTCTTAATTCTTGGATTTGCTTCAAAATGTTTCAGCAGATAGAATTTCAATGATATTTACCAGCTGGAGGGTAAAAAAAACAACAGAATAATGCCTTGTTAACAAAGGACTGGGGTCACACTCAGCAAAATTAAGCAACTATTTATTGTAGAGAAACGATTCCTTGCCACAATAAAATGAGTGTTACTGAAAAACAGTGACAAAACAAATATAATCTACTCTGTAGAACATTTTGTCCAACCTACTACAAAAATTTATCCCCTGTCCAATATCAAAATCATCGATTACATAAAGATATCCCATTTGTTCCCACCAGATTCTCAGCTTCAAAATGTTATGAATTGTGATCT
The DNA here is from genome assembly GCA_039654565.1 of Peronia peronii. Lineage (NCBI taxonomy): Eukaryota > Metazoa > Mollusca > Gastropoda > Systellommatophora > Onchidiidae > Peronia > Peronia peronii. Next base: position 12,055 of record JBCEWB010659841.1, read on the forward strand.
AATAATCCAGAATTAAAATGGAATGTTATGGAAACGTCAAATTTAACATAAAATTTATTACAGTCAATTAGTACCAAAACTGTGGTTAATATTAGATTTCATATCACGAAGATGATAAATGAGAGAAATGCTCCTTCTTCTAAAAGTGTTGAACAACTTGAGTGGATTTTTTTTTTTTTCACAAATACCATTTGACACAATGACAGCATTTTTTTGTTTCAATTCATATTTTGGTTAAGAAAAAAAAAATAATAATAATAAATAATATTAAATATAAATAGGCAACAACTTCGATGATGAGATTTATTCTTTACCAAATAATATCAGATCTATTAATATGGCAAAACTTCAAAAAAAGAAGTCTCCGTTCATGCAACAAAAGCATACTGATCACTATCAAATTTATCAATCTTGAAAAACAATGCTTCTTCTGAAAACAGAGAATTTTGAAATTTTCATTACAAAGCATACACATTGTGCTAAAACAGTTAATAATATTTTTAGATAAATAAAAACTATCAAAGTTCTGTGGTCAAAACAGTTCCCTGGACGAGATTTAAATGGACATGGAAAAACAGTCAATCAAAATGCCCTAGATTGTGACATGTCTACACATAGTTTTGGCCTTCACTGCTGTCTACAAAATGAATCGAAAAAAGAAAGGCATTAAGTTATGAAACAATAGAAAAAGGAAATTTTAGGGGTCAATTATGATGAGCCTTCATATCATTCCGAATCTCACTGTAACAAAAATATCACCCTCAAACAATACATCTATCTAGAAAAGGAGGGATGGAATTACAAAGCTTGATCCTTAACTACCTGCTGGTATTTTGCAATACTGCCATCTATGATTCAAACTTCAGTTTGATTCTTTATTTGTCTGTCTACCAAACAAAGGACAGTTGAATCTCACACTTATGTCTGGTGTATCTGACATCTTTTATCCTACCTTTGGTGACTCAACTTTTGTGCTTCACGGAGAGACTATTATCATGGATGCATGTCACAGTCTCTCTCTTTATTTTCATTCTTACCTATCAGCCTGTACAGGATTGTGACAGATCAAGAGCAAAAAAAAAAAAAGAAATTAAAGGAAAAGAAAGAAAATCAGCCTCAGACACATCACAGTACTTCATGAAGAACAGACTTAGTATAACATCAATACAATCCCAAGAATTTGATATATTGCACTATATCTCACATTAAAAATAAACATGAAACACCTGTCCACATCTTTCCTTCAATAGATGTTGCTCCACCACTCAGTAATACCAAATAAAGGACTTCCTTCACATGACTGCATAAAACATGTACACCTATGTGCACATATCTTTCCTCTTATATACCACCAACATGAAATGCAAAACCCAATAAATTATCAATAAAAAGAAAAGTTACAACAAACAATTTCTCCCACAGACATTAATACTACAAATAAAAAAAAAGAGAGAACAAGTTTATGATGAGAGGTGGGTCTCTCTTGCTGTGCCAGAAATCATTCCCTGCTGTGCCAAAAAATCATTCCCTGTTTGTTGCCCTGTCAGAATCTGTTGCTGGCAGGTCAAAGATCAGACTCGCTGGATCTCAAACAGCTTAACGTTTGTATCATACCAGATGGGTGGGTCCACATTCCTGAAAAGAAAAGGTGATATTGATTGAATTTTATGGCCACAAACTTCAAGGAATTCGCCCATAAGAAAGAACTTTTAAGCACGCACTGACAGTTTGCTTCCTACATCTGACATTATCTACTTTTTGAATTAATGCTGAAATAATTGTAAAAAATTGTTACAAGAAGCTTATCAAAAATCAGAAGCAAGCACAGAGACAGACAAATTCCACCACTTAACTCTTTCCCTACTTCAAGCCGGATTTTCCGGCTCGGGCCAGAGGTCACGGCTGGACTTCGATCCAGAAAATTTGGCGCGGTAAGTACACATATTTTGCCGATCCAGTATTTCAAAGTTTCAAACAGAAACAAGCGGGTTTACTTCCGGGTCATTAGAGAAGAGCATCAGTTTTGAAAATGTGTTTGAATGATTGAAATCTGTACAGTGAAAATCCTTGTTTATTAGTTTTTTTTGTGGCGGTGAAGTTTGTTTTCATTTGGCATGGAGCTAGGGCCTTTAGTGAATTGTTCTCATAAACCTGTTTGCCCTCGAAAAGTGCTAGATTTGTGTCGAATAAGCATTTGCAATCAATTCTATCGGACAGTGAAGCGCAGTGTTAGTGGATCTAGATCTAGATCTTAGAACTGTAAGTTGAAAAATATTATGTAAAATATATCGTTTCGGGCTCTTGTTGTTAAGTTTCTTGTCATTTTTCTTTTCTCTCACATATTTTATTCATCTTCTGTGATTTCTCCCGTTTTATTTGATACCAATTTTGCATGGTTTATTTGCTCTGGGCTGCCGTAGGAATTGATTTATGTAATGAATATGTGGTCAGCAATTGAGTGTCCGGAGATGACCAGCTATGAGAATTGGGTCAAGTAGGGAAAGAGTTAAGAAATCAGCACAAAGAAAAAATAAGAAAAATAAGAATGATGAACGGAATCACAATTGCATTTCATCACATGCTATCTAAATGGCTTGTCAAACATTGACAAATATTCACTTCTGTGCTACATTTAGTTACACTTTACCAACAATCTTGATCAACATTTGACTGTAAAATTAGTGCTTTGCAAACAATATCAGCATGATTTATCAAACATGTTGAAAGATGGAAGTGGTAATCCAGAATCCCTGATAAAGTATGCAATCATGTAAATGAATTTCAGGTTAAAAGTGAGAACAAATAACTTGGATCTCCATGCAGTTGACAAAGAACATGATGATTGAAAGAAACAAGCTCAGCTTTGATGCTAAATTAAAATCCCAGCATTGTGAAAAAAGTCGAATCACCAGGCACAAAAAAGCTAGTCAAAATTTTCACCTACAGAGTTACTGATATCGGTGAAAAAGGGAACTGATCATACTTGACTTTGGTGACCATGTAATTCTTCTGTGCCAAGATATTCGCATTCAAAATTGAGTCTTCGGGACCTTATGGTCCAAAAAACTTTTATTTACTCAACAAAGTCTCAGTTGTCATACTGTTGTCCCAAAATTAAATTATCCTAACTACAACATGAAAACATTGCAGCTGGGAAATTTCATTCTGGGGCGATGATACAACTCATTTCACACAGATGCAGAAAACAAATATTTAGCTTTCCAACTGGCACCTGAGATAAATGACTCCCCACAGGTAGGTACGGAACCACATGGTGGTCCCACTGTTAGCCTGGTACTTCCTGATCAGAATTGGGTGAGGGACTGGCAGGAGACCCACCAGAGTACCGTGCTGGAGAAACTTGAGAATTTCAGTTTCATCTGTCAGACCTCTGCAAGAAAAGGATCATTCCAAACTGGTTATAGCACACTTGTGCCAGCTGAGACCAAAGCATTTTGTTTACAGGTTTGCTTTTACTTTAAGGAGGTGCTCTGGTGAAATTAAGAGTTCTCTAAAAATTTGGCCTCAGTGATATGAAATGTCCTTGGTATGAACTGATAACTTACTGAGACCTTCAGTCACAAAAGTTTCAATAGATTGCTTGCTGCCATGGCAATGGTGGCCATCTTGAAAAATAAACAACTAATTAGACTTCTTAAAATTTACAAAACCAATAAAGATGATTACTTTCTATACCTGTATATTGAAAGGTGAGATCAATATGGAGATAATAGGATAGGTTTTATTTGTCTGTGATGGATAAAATAGACACAGGAAGGTTCTAAAGTTGATGTTGTCAGAAAAAGGGTTGAAAACAACAACCCACATTAAAAGAATGAAGAATTTGTGCTTTTCACACTGATAGTGTGAAAAGCATCAGTTTAACTAGCCTATTACCTAAACAAATGAATAGTCTATCAGTGTACCAAATCTAGTGCCTATATGACAACAAACAGCTGAGATTTTAAGATTTTGGTGAAGCTCAGTTAAGAAAAAATAAACAAACCTGAAGAAATGGGCAATACAGTATATATAGATATATACAAAATATACAAAATATATACATTAAATTGCATTTTTGGGGCTGAAAGCAGTAGAATTGAGCTTTTGCACTTGGTATTCTCAACCTAGATATAATTAACTGTGCAACTTCACTGAAATCACAAAATCGATAATCAAATCCTTTATTGGGGAAAACCTCACCCGAGCACCCCCTTAACATCAATAATCTACAAAACACTCAAGTTGATCAGTTTTGCTGCATCTAAACACCCATATAGCTATATAACCTATTAACAAATAGATGGGTTTTGGTTTCTTTTGCTTACAGAACTACATACTTAGCTGCTTAACCTTTTTTTTTTTTTTTTTTTTTAACATTTCACTCTTTGTCAGAATTCTTGCTGTCTTGTCCAAACCAAATGAAATACAACATATTATACAAAGATGATATTCCAGCACTTCGCTCAATATCAATAAAAAGCTTCTGATTACATCACTGCTTAATCAGACAAAAGGAAACAAAGCTAAAAACAACAAAATACTGTTGAGGAAATATTCCAGCATTTGATGAATGTGACAAAAAAAAACCTCACAGTTGTGAATGATTTATAATAATTTACAGAAAACTTGAATGGAAAACATGAAAACAACTATGATTAAAAGAAACTACAGTCCAGGTGAAATTTCAATACTTATGTTGAATATCAATACATACAAAATCAGCAGTATGATTCTGATTGATAGAAACCTAAAGGGCCACACCATCAACCGGAATTACTTATCTGAACAGCTAAACGAATATGATCACAATTAAGCATTTTGACTGAATATATTTGAATGCAACTGACAAAGAGATACTCTGTGGACATTGATCTTATCTGTCCTCTGTGCTGTATAGAATACAGCCAAGGTAACATTTCAGTAAACTCTGTAGGTAGCAATTTAAAGAAATAAACTCTCTGAAGGTCTCTTGCAAAGAGCTAATGAAATGATCATTGTTTCAGTGTCACTCACTTATCAATGCAGATCTTCTCTACTTGAGGCACCAACACCTGCAGCATTCTCATGATGGTCTGCAACGGCAACTTCTGCTTCCAGGACTGGACCTATAGAAGACATAACAGAAATGCATTCTATAACATAACATTTTTTTGCTGGACATTGCATCAGCTGAAAATTGCTCCATCAAATTAGAGCAGCAGACAAGTTTCTCCCACATGTAAAAGGCAGCAACTTTCAGGCACATTGCTGCATTGTGTTATACTGCTATCTTTTTTACCTCAGAATAGGCAAATCCTAATTCCATGACATTTCGGTCATATAAGGCTCCAAAAGTTCAGCATCATCATAAAGAATGTAACAAATGAAACGTTATCACTCTATTAAGGCCAAGGTCGGCAGTGAAAGCCAAAATCCACATTTTTTAGTTGAGCATTCTTTTAACACTATAAACGTGAG
>JBCEWB010659952.1:0-17514 GCA_039654565.1 Peronia peronii
GAGAGAGAGAAGAGATGTCACCCCTGGAACGTCGAGGATGGCACTCCATGGGAGACATCCCACCGATGGCGGGCTTTACACCACCTGCAGGTGGGAGCAAACAACCTACTTATAAACCCGGGGCCCCGATGGGGATATTATTATCTTCTGTCAAATTGTGAACTTGTATGATTTAAGATACAAAGAAAGGAAATTTTATAACCCTTTTTAACTGTTGAAGGGGACGATGAAAAACAACAGGACACAGAATCATGACTTTCTGTCCAGTCTCATATACAAAACACAACTACACTACCGTCATTTGTAAGAATACAGTACATGCAGTTACCAAAACCTGTATATATAAACTGTATTTTCAAAAATGACGGCAGAACAACAACAACAACAACAACAACAACAAAAACAACAACAAATAAATAATACGATGTTGTTTTGACCTAGTCTGACTTTGAATTGACACACACCACTGGTTGGATCTGCAAATCTTGTTCATTCGTGTGAGACCACGCCCTACCGGTCATATGTTAAAGACTTCACACGCCAGGATCACTGCCTTTTTGAAATGTAAAACAGGATCGACTTCAAACTTCTTTGCCCACGTCTGGCACTGATGATTACTTTTGGGCGTATTTCTGCACAAATCTACTGGACACAGTAATGTTATCTGCAAGTCGTGCTAAACAAAACGATATCCTGCTGCCTGGATATGATAATGCAGCCAGCATATTACGCCACGATCACTGCCCATACATATGGCTGAATAAAAACACACATATACACACGCATTTACACATACAAAACCCCACAAACACGACTTTTTTTGTCACCATTCTAACATGATACAAATATATGCAAAAGGAGTCGCCGTGGCCAACTGGTTAGGCGTCCGCTGATCGGCGAAAAACTTACTCGAGGTTTCGAAATTCGAAGCCTATCAGGGGGATGGTAACAATAGTGCTTCTCTTTCAATGACTCAACGACCCCTGGCTTTTTGGGTAGGGGAGCCCGATGTCAAACCTTCTCGGATAAGGGCGACTATATTTCGGAGGTCCTGTGTACACGTTACGCACGTTAACGAACCCTTGCAGTTCAAAACCCGATGAACTGGAAATGCTATTGTCAAAATCCCCAAATTCCAAATAGCTACCCATAAAAATTCTTCTCACCAAACTATGTAGACACTCAAAGCCGAGATAATCCTACTTTCTTAGGATTATAGGAAATAGTACATGCAATAATATAAATATGATACACTTTCGATCGAAAGTACAAATCTTGTTAAGTCATGTGAGACCCATTTCCTCGTGATACAATAATAATCTCAGGCCTGAGGATCATTGCCTATAAATATGGTGTAAAAACTAGGACTTGCTTCGCTAGCATACAAGGAGATCAAGAGTACGTTAAGCCTGTGGATCACTGACGCGGAAAACGTGCGCCCCGCCGACCCCAATGCTCTATCGTCTAATCATAATAAGGTCTAACGTCCTTTGACATAACGCCGTTTTCATTATAGTTTCATTCTCTCTCCATCAATTCGAGTGCATGAATATAAATATATTGTTCTACAACAGTAGTAAAGAACCCGCTGCCTTCGTGGGAGATGTTTTAAACAGAGGTCAAACCGATACTCTACCCTGCGACTCAAAAGTATATGGCAAGCGTGCGCACCTCCATGTTGGTATTTTGGATGATTTAATCAAAGAAAACATGTTTGTTGGTTTGGATGCTCTGCGAGCGGAAGCGGAAGAACAATAACACACTGGGCTATTCTATCGAAGCAAACACCCTTGAGAATGTACTAACTTTTCTTACTATTCAATTACTATCGCTTAATGAATAATGTCAAACGTAATATTTTTTTTTTTGGGGGGGGGGCCGGGGGGTATAAGCAGAACCACATATCTTTATGCAACAATGTTGTGTGCCAAATTTCGGATGGATCCATTCAGCAGTTTTTGAGTCCATAAGCCTTTTAAGGGTGGCAGATTAAATGGTATAGATGAAAAGATAACCTATCTCATCCGTTCATTTTCTATAAAAAAGTGCGTTTTTGTGCTGCGGTTTAACGGACACATCAGCACGATCACAGCTCTATTATTGTGCCAAATACGGTGAGATGTGTTGTACACGTCAAGAAAGCGAAAGAAAAGAGAGCGGGACTGAAGACAGGAGCAAGGAGAGAGAGAGAGAGAGAGAGAAGAGATGTCACCCCTGCAACGTTGAGGATGGCATTCCATGGGAGACATCCTACCGATGGCGAATTTCCCCACCTGCAGGTGGGAGCAAAGAACCTACTTATATACCCCCCCCACCCCCCCGGGAATAAAATGCGCATTTTATCCGCCAAGTTTCAAAGAAATATCGCACACAACAAGTCTCGATTTTTTGGAAATAATAATAATAGAGAGTATTTATATAGCGCTTATCCCCGTTCTGTACAAGCTCTCAGCGCTTTACAATCTATTATTACCCCGACAGACCCAATGGAGACACTCCCAAACGTTCTCAGCTTTCTGGGAAGCATACAAGGCGTCTGCCTGATAGGCGCTCAAATCCTTATCAATCTAACAATATCGTTCACTGTTCGGGTACCCATTCAAACCTGGGTGGAGTCAGGAAATGTGTATAAATTGTCTTTCCCAAGGACAAAATGTCGGGACCTGTCAGAATTCGAACCCGGAACTTCAGATCCCGAGTCGGACGGCCCAAACCGCTAGGCCACCGACACCTTTTCACGCCAAGGCTTTTTGTCAAAGATCGCTGGCGGTGTATTCCCGGCCAGTGTGGTGGTGATGGCCTGCTATGGGGATGTCTAGTTTATGTTGCGTCGACTCGAGTCACAACCGCTGACTCTCCATATTGTACATGACGCCTGGTAGCTGCGCGGATGACAGGCTCTACCGGCGGTGTGTGACAGGCTGACAGAGAGAACCAGTCCACAGGCCCATAAATATGTACAGGGGGACATCACAGCTGACACCGGGGCCAGTGTGACGAGCAGAAAGAAATCAATCTAGATAAAGCCAGTCATTCATTTTAACCACTTATTCCGTTTATTATTATTATTATTATTATTATTATTATTAAATATACAGGGGAGCGCAGTTATGAGGGTTATGCATTTACTACACAGGCAATTAACGTTAACTTTATTCCTGTTCAGATACAACACTGCGACTCTTTCTCCTCCCACATCCAACCCCTCCTCCCCCCGCATTTCCCTGCCCCAAAATCTTCCTAGAAAAGCAGTTGTATGAATTCAGAATGTTTTGAAAACATGGAACATTGTTTATGTAGAGTTAGAAAATGGATTCTAGCAGCGTCATTATTTCTTTAAGAAAAGAAATATATTGTAGATTAGATCACAGTCTGATTACTAAACCACAGCTTTTTGGTACAATATCAGATTGATCCAGATAGATCTAAAGTACGAGCATTATAAGCTTAATGTCTTTGTTGTCATTTCCTTCGGTGATCAAAACAATTTCTTTTACATTATTTTAATTCATAATGGCACCCATAGTCTGGCACTCTGATGAGTGTTTTGTCATCTTCATTTCAGCCTCCACTGCGATAGATGTAGATCTGAGGTGGAAAAGTAATTTTTTGGAAGCAGCATCCATTGATGTGTTTTTGTTCTGTGTGTGTGTGTGTTTTTTTTGTTTTTTTTTTGTTTTTTTGTGTTGTTGTTGTTGTTTTCTTGAGCCTTTCAATCCCAAGAAAATAGGATTATCTCGGCTATAATCATAAGAGGCTGCCTGTTTTGATTGAGAACTTTTGTAGGTAGAAATTTGGAATTTGGAAATTTTGCTGAGACAGCGGCACCCCGCCTACTCTTCATCGATTTTTAACTTCCAAGGGTTCTTTAACGTGCGTAATGTACACACGGGGCCTCCGAAATATATTCACCCTTATCCGAGAAGGCTAGACGTCGGACTTCGCTACCCAGAGGAAGCCAGGGGACCGTTGAGTCATTGAAAAATCCGGGTTTTCGATCTCCGTGTCCTTCCATCCCCCAAAAGAGGACCCGCGAGTCGATCCCGGCCACAACCTCACCGATGTGAGTTTTCACCATGACGCAGACGCCAAACCACAGAACTATGGTGACCCCAATCCATTGATGTACTTTACATATTACTATAATTATAGTCTTGCTGGTTATGTCAATGGTAACAAAGAGAATAGTCGCAGAGCCTGTCTTTTTTTGTTTGCTTGTTTGTTTGTTTTGTTTATTTTGTTGTTGATGTTGTTTTGTTTTTTGTTTTCAGTTTTTGAGAGAGCAATTCACTCTCTGGTGTTTTCTGGAATTCTATGTTTTCTATCTGTCTGTGTATTTCTCTGTCTGTCTGTCTCTGTCTGTCTCTCTACTCAGTGTGTGTATGTGTGTTGTATATGTCTTTAAGTATTTAATTAGACTCACCAGATAGTACAACCGTTCCTCTTTCTAGGGCCCGTTCCAGTTTATCATCATCGCTCATAGTCACTCTGTTTGCGATATGTGCGGACTGGTTAGTCAGAAGAAGGGATGGGATTTTATCCTCTCCAGAATCAGTACTGTCTGAAATGAACAATTTTACTTTCAAATCGGCTGTGACACTGCAACTCCCACACACAATGCATCTTTTCTGTCTGTTTCTCTCTTCCTTTCTATCCTTTCCTCTTTCTCCCCGCTCTACATGTCAGATTTGGAGATGAAAGAAGAAGAGAGACGTAGAGGAAGAAGACGAAGAGGACGAGATGGGATGTGGAAAAGAAGGAGAAAATGGTGAACACATGATGGTATTGGTGGTGATGCTGGTGGTGATGATGATAATGATTATGGATAATGGTGATGGATGGTGGTAATGCAGTTTTTTTTTTACATTTTGATGGTAAAACTAGACAAATGGCAGTCCACAGGCAATTATGATAAAATTTCGTTGTAAGAGATTGTAAGTAGCCTACATATACCAACATTTGTATGTAAGTAAATTAGAAGCCAAATATTAGGCTATGGGCAGAACCAATTGATTTATAGGTAGGCTGTTAAAGCAAGTGGGCCCATCGCCCTCACCTTTTTCCATATCTTAATCATTTTCGGAAATTTACGTGAACTACGCCTTTCCATGTTCTCCACTTCTGTCCATTCACGATCAAACCGAATTGTCCATCCGCTTGATGACCCGAATGGACAATCACAATTGAAAGTGAGCGCGAGAAATTATTGGCTTGATCAAGTAAAATTGCTTGGTTTGACAACGATCAAATTCTGCCTGTTATTAACTTTATTAAGCTGTCGAGCTAAAGCGAACTCGACAATCATCTGGTGACGTATTATTGGTGACTTAGTGCTCCGTTTGTTTAGAAAAGTTGATCTAGATCTAAATATTCTGCTCAACTGTAAATGAAAATAATATCGCCCCAATGTCAAAGGCGTCAAAGCGAACTAACAACAGAACTGACAGTGAGTGGTGAAGGCCATCAAACGGAACTGACATGTCGAATTGACAAGTCGGTTTGAAGATTTTGACTTGATCATGAATTGGTCCCTTTACGATTATGTCTATGCCATGATCATCTGTCTGTATAAACAATGAAATCCATTATTCTTAAAAGCACTTATTAAATTAGCATTATGACCTATCGCAACCAAATAGAAACCCTAGGCCTAGGGCAGGGAGAAGGAGGGAGTACGGCGGAGGACGCAGTGGCCAAGAGGTTGGGTATTTGCATCTCTATAAAAAGGTCGTGGGTACGAATATGAGAGCCGTTCCCTGTCAGTGACTCAACGGTTTCTAATTTCTCGCCCAAAAAAGAACTCCAAAATTTATACCCAAAAAGTCCTTTTGAGCAAAACTGGGTATGCATTTAAAGCACAGACAATCATAACTTCTAGGGCTGAAAGGCTGCATGGACCCAAACTATAACGGGAAAGAATGTACTATGGTATTGTTTTCAATGATTTTTAGACGGGACATAAATTCTAAAAAGTGGCACCACGCGTCTGAAGGAAATGTCAGATAGTTTAGATGATGGTCTCGATATTAATGTCAACAGAGCACGAAAAAAATCTGTCCACACAAAGGATATTGAATCTTTGTTACACACAGGTGTTTTCCCCGCTATGGGGTACAAATATACTGGTACAGGTGTTTTTATTAGCCAGTTTTAACGAAAGAAATTTGTAATACACACCAGTCTAGAATGATCCATAAAATGTCCGTATGTTTTCCGAAAGTGGATTCATAGACCACTGGGTCCACCTATCGCTGATGGATCCATAGGAAAGACATAGGGTATTTGATGCAAAGGCACCGTTGCCATTATCTTACGCTTTTGGATCCTAGGCACCATACATCGTCCTGTTTTAGAAATACGTATGTACCTATGTATGTGTGTATGTACGTACGTGCGTACGTTACGTACGTATGTATGTATGTATGTATGTATGTAAGTACGTACGTACGTACGTACGTAAGTACCTACGTACATGTATGTATGTATGTATGTATGTATGTATGTATGTATGTATGTATGTATGTATAGTATAGTATAGTATAGTATAGTATAGTATAGTATAGTATAGTATAGTATAGTATAGTATAGTATGTATGTGTGTGTGTGTCTGTGTTTGTATGCGCGTGTGTGTGCGTATGAATGCAAATGTAGATATGTAGGCCTAGTTATAGGACTGGACCGTCAATGCGTCACGCCGGGTCTTCGCGTCACCTATGTCCTCATCATGTCAGACTGTACCAATGTGAACCAAAATTGGCTGATTTCAATAGTTTTGTGGTCCGAAGAAATATGCCAATTTTGGTGCAAATTGGTACAGTCTGACATGATGCGGACAGAGGTGACGCGAAGACCCGACGTGACGCATTGAATCTCCAGTCCTATCTATGAGTATGCATAGAAAAAGTGTCGAATGTATTCGTGTATTGTATTTTCCATAATTATCTGTTTCTTTTAATTTTTCTGCCCTGGCCAAGATGTATTTCCTTATGGATAAATAAAGTATTCGTGATCGTATTCGTAAAAGGAAATTCACCACTATATAAATTCAGTAAAATCATAACGGCATACCTCATCAATTGCATGTGCAACAAACAGTTGTTTTGTTTTTTCTCTTTATCTCAAACGTGCTAAAACTGACTTAGGCCCATGTTGGAGAGGATGGACGATAGAGATGTAAGTCAGAATCAGATTAGGACAAGCTGTCAGTCAACACGAACTTAAATAGGTCTAACTTTCTTTTTCTTTTAACAGGAATTTACTACCATTCGGATTTGTATTTAAAGCAAGCACCAGTTGAAGGTAGACGTCGGCTTTGGATTTGTGTGAACATTCAATAACAAGTAAGAATAATCTGTCAATTGCTTAGTCACAATGTAAAGTAGGAGTATACACAAATATACATTATAAGGTTCATAATGTACATATACAACGCACAACACATGCAGACAAAACTCATGTACACTGATCACATTTTGTCCAATCTGATACAGGCAATACTTAATGTTTGATTTGAGACTGGGGTCAGCTAGGAATGAGCTGTCACTGCCTAGTCGCAACAAAACGTAGGATCCCACCCTCACTCCTCTTCTCTGCCCCCCCCCCCCCCCCACAAATATATTCAACCCACACATAATTAAACACAATATACCGGTCTGATACAGACAAAACCTGATAACTAATTTGAGGCTAGTATTAGAAAACAAGCTGATTGCAGGCACACATTACAGACTGTATATCATCTAGCCTGTTGAGGCACATAATTACATGTAATGTTATATATTTGGGGTTAACATTAGTTAGGAAAAAAGCTATTAATCACTAAGTCACAATTGTAGACGTGCAAGGTAAAACATACACACATATGCACAGCAATATACATTATTGCATTCACACACATTGATCAGATATATTTACTAGTTCACGCAACACTTGGCAAGAGTTTGGTGTCATTGTCAAGGAAGAAATACGTTGTCGATCAAGAGATAGGCGTATTGCGTGGGAAGAAAACAGTTGACCGTATTATGTTTTTGCCTGTAACAGCATTCGGCGACAGCTGATACCATCTCAGGGATTAGTATTAAGTTCGGAGTAAGTTATTAACAGGTGATTTTGTTGTGCAGGATGACAATCTGTATGCGATGTCCCCCCAATTATAGTTGTCATTTGAAACAAAAATAACAACAAAAACAAGAAGTTTTTAAAAAATTGCAGTTATTACTTTGATGAGAAAAAGTTTTTATCATATGGGTAATTTTCAAAATTTTCCATGTTTCTAATAACAATATGAATAGTTATTTCTTCTCCTTTAAAATTCCTTTTTATACCTCATGTACTTAGCCAAGGGAAGTGGGTCTGATTAGGCATTTCGAGATCGATCACATGATCGAGATTTGGCAGACAGCTCTCGACAAAGGGTATAACAAAACCATGTGTAAGCAATGTTCCCTCGATCATGTGACATCGAAATACTTATCTCATCAAATTGGCTGACGGTCAAATAGCTCATTATTTGACAGAAATCAATAGAACTTCTGGCTATGAGGAAAGCAAAAAAAAAAAAAAATGGAAACAATGTATCAGATATCAGCCATTAGTTGTATGCTAGTTCTAGTCAAAGCTTTATGTTAGGTGTAGGCCTACCTTGGTAGTCAAAAGAAATTCTTGTTGCATAGAAAGATAACAAGGAGAATGAAAATTCTCTAACTGGCCTTTGTGGTTAGTTCGATGATCAGCTGTATGTTAGTAATACGTTAACAATCAATTATTATAGATGTTCTCGTTTTGTGGGAAAAAAGAATTAGAACGAAGATTCTGCGTCAGATATTAGCCAATACTTGTATAGTAATTCGAAAGTTAGGCTACCACTATATAGTACCGTAGTTGGCAGTCATAGAAATTTCCATTATGTACAACAGGGGGAAAAAAACAATAGTAAGTTAGTTCTGTAACAAATAATAGTCGACAGTAGGTGTGATAATTCTCAAGTTATGATTAGGCCTACGTTAGCAGACAGTAGAAATTCTTCTCCTGCTGCATTGTTGATCTTATGTTTGATGCGTTCTTGGTGAGAGGAAGTCCCTCTCCTTTGGAGGAGGCCAGGATCCCACTGGTTCCCACTCCTACACCCAGCACATGTATGGCTCCTCGGATGCTGCTTGTGTAAGGAGGCCACACCTCGGGCAACGGTGTTTGACTCACCGGCTAAACTACGTGAGTGAGCCCAGAGATCTATGGGAGAAGAAGCCTGGCCTCTAGTGCACAAAATCTGGGACGTATGTATAAGCCTTTCAACCTCCTTTGGAGTGGTTATCTCTGGGACGGCAGAAAAGGCACATGAATCAGTGTTGATCAACAGCTTGAAGGCGAAACAGCAAGACGTGAGGAACGCAAAGGGGCACATCGAGGCTGGGATGCAAGATAGTGGCTTACTAGTTTTGTTGTATTTTGTTTCCCTGTTGTACATAACGGAAATTTCTATGACTGCCAGCGTATGGTAGCCTATACAATGGTAGCCTACCTTTCGATTTACTATACAAGTATTGACAAATATCTGATGCAGAATTTTCTTTCTAGTTCTTTTTTCACCCTCTATAGTATCTTTCCATAGTATTGAAATTACTTGGAAAAAAAAAAAACAAACAAACAAAGAAAACAGTGATGCAAGTGGCCCAGGGGCCCCTGCGGGTAGGACACCTGCTGTAGATAGCAACAGGGAAGAGTCAGTCCTTTTAGTGAGTAGGAAGAACAAGGATGATGGCCATGGTCTAAAATCATCTGGAGGACCAGGATCTGAAGGAGTTAGCCTAAAAACTAGGAAGAACTGCCTAAACATCGGCACGTGGAATGTGAGAATCCTTTAAAATTAAACAATAGAAATGAATGTAGACATACTCCGAGTGACAGAACATCGATGGACAGAAGAAAGGATCATCCGAGGCGAAAAATACAACTTTATCTACTCAGGTGGAGAACAACACGAACATGGAGTTGGAATACTGATAAAGAACAGCTTAACAAAGTACATCGTGGGATCATGGGTAGTAAGCACAAGAAACATTTTTGTGAAAATTAGAGCAAAACCTTTCAACATAACTATAATCCAGACTTACACACCAAGAACAGAATACTCAGAAGAAGACATCGAGATATACTATGAAGAAGTGCAGAAAGTCATCAAGGAGGTCAAATCCACATGTTTTGATTGTTATGGGGGATTTCAATGCCAAAATAGGAAACCAGAAAAATGATGATGTAGTAGAAACTTTGGAATGGGAAAACGGAACGAATGTGGTGAAAGATTGATTCACTCTTGCAAAGAAAATTACCTCATGGTTGCCAGCACCTTCTTTCAACAACCCCCAAGACGGTTATAAACGTGGAAAAGCCCAAGTGACATAAAAGAAACCAAATTGATTATATTCTGAGTAGGAACAGATTCCGTAACAGCATAAAGAAATGCAAAACTTACCGTGGAGCAGATATAAACTCGGACCATAATCCACTGGTAGCAAGAATGAAAATAGGACTAAAGAGAATCTCAAGTAGTTAAAGACAACAGAAATCATGTAGACACAGGAAAACTAAAATCGACACTAGTACTACAGGAGATGTGGACGTAAAAAACGAATTCCATGGTATACTCGTAAACGAATCTTTAATGCGGTATACATATGAAAAAAAAAACATGAACAGATTGACGTCAAATGGGAATTCATCCTGAAGAGCATCAGGCATGGAAATGAATGCATCCCCAAACAAGAAAAAGAAGCTAAACAATCATGTATGACTGTAGAAATCCTAGAGCTAATATCACAAAGAAAAGCCAACAAAAATACATATCTGCATTCAAGGTGAAACAAGATGATTCAACAAAAATATAAAACAGCCAAGGAAGATTGGATACGGAAAAAATGTAACAACATAGAAAAAGCAGAAGGTCAAAATAACCCAAAACAAATGCACAAATTGTCTGGAAAAACGAAAAGAAATACCACAAATGATTAGATCAAAAGTAGGGAAGAAGAATTATTGTTTGAGAAAATAGAAGTCTTAAATCGATGGAGTACTGTTGACCATTAGTAAGGACGACCTACAGAATAAGATCGGCACTATAAAGAAAAACAATGCAATAAATGGACCAGATTATGAACATCAAGAAAACAAAAGTAATGATCATGTCCAAAAAGAAATAGGAATGAAGCTACGCATAAAGATTGATGGTAAAGAACTGGAAAAAGTGGCAAAATGTCCCTGTTTAGGCCAGCTGACTACGGAAGATGGACAAAGTTGTGAAGAAATACAAATCCGTATTGGAATAACAAAATCACGTTTCACGTCCATGAAGTCGGTGTTAACATCTAAACACGTCATCTTCGAATTGAGACAGAGACTTGTGAAATGCTTAATATGTTCGGTCTTCCTGTATGGGTCAGAGACTTGGGCAAAAGGCTGGAGAACAAGATAGAGGTCTTTGAGATGTGGACATCCAGAAGTATGGGAGGGATAAGTTGGACAGAGAGAAAGACCAACAAGGATGTTTGTAGTATGCTAAAAGTCAAACCTACACTACTGACAATAATTCAAAAAAAGGAAATTACAATATATGTATTTTGGTCACATCAAACGACACAACACCATCTGTAAAGATATTCTGGAAGGGAATATCGAGAGAAAACGAGCGAGAGGAAGACAGCGAGAGAATGTCAACGGATGACATCAAAAACTGGATGAATCTACTTGTGGAGGAATACACCAGAAGAGTCGAGGACAGAGAGAGATGGAGTGTCATTTCAAGTCGACCTCGAAAGAGATGACACAGGATGATGATGGGAATTTCTCATTTGGCTACCCTCAAGATATTTTCCAATAATCCTATCATAAACCTAAGAATTCAATTGGGTTAAGAATAAGTTAATAGTCAGTAGAAATTCTTGTTGTTGGAATGAGGGCAGGTACAACCGCTCGCTTTATTCTTGTTGTTTGTTTAACATCCCGCTCAATAGCTAATGATTATTATTGACAGTTGTGCTCACTCGTCCGCTGGACAACTGTTAATAACTACCGGACAGCTGCATGGACGCTTACGCACTGTGTGACCAAACCCTGTCTCATCGACCTCATTCTGAAAGATTTATAGCTCTTGAAATGATGTACCAATGTACCAGGTAAGCCTGAGAACTTAGCACTTGTACAACCATGAAAGTTTAACTTAACAATCACAACTCACTACAATATTATATCATACCCGTATTTACAAACAAAATACGTTAAGTTTGTTGTATTATATTCCCCAATCAGTGAGACATCTTTGAAGAAAATGCTTACTAAAATTAGTGTGACTTTCAGCAACAAATTTCAACAACCAAATTATTATACAAACAATGTAAAAGGACAACGTAATATTTCACGATGATAAGAACGAGACTGGTTGTGTTGAACTAAATCTGTAACAACTATATGAAAACAGTTAACTTTGCATGAAAAGACCCTATCTTCCCGTCCTTGATTGAAAATGAGATGGGCCGTGTTTACCAATTCCACAACAGCTTTATGGGGGGAAAAATATACATATATAAGAGGTGACAATAACTTACCTGCTGCCAGAGCGAAGTGAGAGAGACTATGTTATACCAAAACATACACGAGATATCCCTGTATGAACACGCAAAACCTTTGTTCAGTGTGTTATGTTGCTTTCCTCTGTGAAATTTGTAGCATCAATTATTATGGATACGCAAAGATAGCATTTCAACACATAGCCTCCCATCAGGTATACAGTAAAGAGGCGCCAGGTGTTGGCTGTCTCCACTATTGAGATAGGCTGTCCTATTGATTTTCACAACGACCACACAGCGCCGCGCGTGCCCAAGGCTACATTGTCGTAAGCGACATAAAAGAATACGTAGCCTGTCTACATAGTTTGTGTGAGCGAAATATATGCAAGCACTCACAAACAGCCAGTGACGAAATCTATACTTAGTTTGGAGACTCGGGGACTTGAAGTATTTGATGGGTGAGAGGGACGACAGGGAGGCTATATAGCAACAGGGTTACTATCAAGGAGACCTGCTTAACAGCTAGCAACAGCAGGATAAGATCCATCCGTTCTCTATCGGGAGTCCTTAAAGTTTTGCTCACTTCAGCTTCAGAGTTGGTCCGTCATTGTATGAAGCAACAGATCGTGAAACAATCCTTTTAGCAATAACGAAACAACGTCAACTATCTTTACAAACTGAATGAGAATTCATGCAGTCACACAATGCAAAGAAATCGCTAAAATTGAGATATTAATGTTTGGCCAAAGAATATTCCGAGACATGAGGTCAAGGCCTGAATGAAAAAAGCACAATTGGTCGTTCGAAATCGAAAAAGAAAAGCACTGGACAGAAGAAGTTATCGATTATTTGTAGAGATTCTGTGATTCACTGGGGGTTTAGAATTGAACGATGATGATGATGATGCAAAAAAATATATATTAACACCAAAACACAAATATATATATATAATAATAATGGCCCCAAAAAAAATGAAAATAAAACAAAATAAAAATTCTGCTCCTCATACTTTTTCAATGTTTTGGTGTGTTTTTTTTTTTCAGTTCTGTCCAGCATCATTTTCTTTGAGACCAGCAGGGCGGTTCTAACTGTCATCATAAATCAGCACATCTGGTGCACAGCCAAAGTTCTATAGCTGATTTATATATGAAAATCGAACCACTTCTCGTGACAGTTATTGCTTCCTGGTTACTTCCCTTGAGATTAATCAGGCCGATTTGCCCAATTATGACTTTGGCTGTGTTCGCTCAGTCTTTCCTTATGGGCCTTTTCCTTATGGCTGCGCCTTTCAAAAATTCTATGTGTAGGGTTTATCTTGATTGTGGAATCAGAAGAAATTTGGGTGCAAATTTTGAATTTTATGGACAATACATTCATTGCTTTACTCTTGAACCCACCTTGAACTTGCATAATAATCACACAGGCTCTCCGAACTATACTGGCTCTCAGAATATTTTCACCCTTATCCGATCAATATCTAGACGTCAGATTCATTACCCAGGATGGCAGGGGCCGCTGAGCCACTAAAACAAGCAGATTGGAATTTGTCTCGTTCCCACGGTATTGAATTCGAACCGACAACACTTTTATCGAGAGACAGAGCTTTAACTGCTCTGCGGGACCATCTTCTCCTTTTGGCCGCTATCGCGGCAATGGAGTATGCATAAGTACATCTGTCCCAAAACGAATATAGTACTTGCATGTTTGAAATTTAAAGCGCCTATACATAGCCTCCCATAGTTATGGGAAAAACAAAACAACAACAACAACAACAAAAAAACAACAATAATAATAATGTCCAGCTTCTGTTCTAATAAAGTCAGAATCGACCGAGGTTGATGCTAACGTCAATTTAGCTCTGTCAAAGCTGCTGACGTCATCATACTCCTGTACATTATTGTATTATTGTACCACCGTCGTTATTTCAGGGGCGGTAACAATATACGAGCTCACTTTACAACCTGCAAGATGATTGGAGCGCGTGTGGCCTGCGTGGGGGACTGCGCGTGAATACAGAATGAGAGTTACTCTAGCATATTTTGCCAAACATCTTTTTTTTTTATTACTGTTTAATCTTTTCTTCACCCATTCAAGTATATAACTCTTTAAAAAAGACGAAAAGGTAATCTACTGCATCACTGAATTTTTTAAAGCTTCGGTTTTGTTCTCTATAGGTTCAAAATAGAAGTCGCAAAACTCACTCTTGATTCTCTCCAATCAGAAAGTTTCGTGGAAAAGGCGTTTTGTCAAAATACATTAGTTTACTGAGGAGCAGGTGAAAGCTGCCGTGGTGTTGGTGAAGAATAGCTGTCTACTGCATGGAAGTAGTACCTCGTGTTAATTGCCTCACAAAGCCAGCCTGGTGAAACTGTTATTATGCAGTCCCACGTTCATTAATTCAGTAGACTGATGTTCAAAGCCACTAAGGACTTACTGCCGTTTTCATATTGTGCGTTTCACTTTTTGTTCAAAACAAATTTTAACAAAGTGTGACAGACAAATGAACTGTTTTATTAGCATAACACTGTGTAAAAGCATTGAGCAGGTGTAAAAGCATTGAACAAATTTTAATATAAATACTTTACTGAGTTAAAAGATACATTTCTTCTTTCTCTCTCTCTCTCTTTCTCTCTCTCTTCTACTTGTCTATATGTCTGTGTGTCTGTCTGCCCGTCCAACCTTCTTTCCTTCCTTTCGTCCATCTGATCGTCTGTCTGTCTGTCTGTCTGTCTGTCACTCAGGCCCTCTTTATTCTTTGCCTGATATACTGCAAGCAAAAGCTCTTAAGTAATTTGTATTATCACACAGATGATTGCATAAATTCATTGGTTTTATTTTAATTCGGGCCATTTTCCTGACAAATCCAATTTACAATTTATTTTTCACGTCGTACTTGTGTTGACAATCCAATGGCTGTCTCATTATAGTGGACTCACTCAACCAACAAAGGTAATATTGGAGCCCTATATATTCCTACAAAGGTACTAGTCATGACACTACTTGACTATACGTCCTCTTACGCATTCAGGTGACTACAAAATCAGGTTCAAGAACACTCGTGAAAACTCTATCATCATATTAAGACTGAAAAACATGCAGTTTCTCAATATTAAAAAAGAATGTTGATCAAGGCATTTGATATAATGTTTCAGTAAGTTATTGATGCGATAGGTCTCTTTTTCTTCTTCACAGAGAGAGACAATATATTTAATTTGCTTTTGAAAAATGCAGAAATGATCGCCTCCACATTCACTGATGTATTATAATTTATTCGTTTAATTACACTCCTCCGCCCTTAGTCATAGGCTACTTTCCTTTATAATATCTCGCTCACACGTTTGCATGCATTTCTTCATAAAACACGGCTTAGCTCTATCACTCGTTCACATACTCAACTGCCCACTCACTTACTGACATCAAAGCCGCGTTGCTTTGAGAGAAATTTCATGTGTGCTGGAGGGGAAAGTGACAAAGGAATTTGAAGAGGGACAGCGCCATCAACTGTACAACCAAAAGTGCTGTAGATTTATAACTAAAGTAATGCCATGGAATTTTATTTTTTTTTATTTTTTTTTTGTAACAGATACTTTGGTGGGCCCCGAAATATCGTAAACTGTTATTGTTGTTTTTCTTGTATTTTTCTTCATGTTTCTATTTCAGTGTCATTTATAATGGTTGTTGTTGTTGTTGTTGTTGTTGCTGTTGTTGTCCTCCTTCTCCTCCTCTTCCTTCTCCTCCCTCTTTTTCTCCTTCTTCTTCTTCTTCTCTTCTTCTTCTTCTTCTTGTTCTTGTCTTCCTCTTTCTCTCTGTTCTCTTTTTTGTTTCTTTTTAAAATTTTCTCTTTTTTTTTCCGTGACTGTTGCTGCCAGGTTGTCCTTTTCGATCAGTTGAATTGCTTCGTTTAATTTGATGCGGAGCATTGGATTAGACCTTGTAGATTCTAGATCTAGATTCCAGACTCCAGAAGGAAGAAGTTCCACATCAGAGGGTCAAGTGATTTCAGGGGGTTATGATTGGGGCTAGATTTAGGATTAGGGTTACATTTAGGATGAGGGCTGAGCTAGCATAAGGTATACAGGATTTACTCAAGCATCGTAGAACATTTGGTTGCACCATTAAGACCAACTAGTAGAACAGATTATTGGGACTACTTGACTATCTGGTAGTAATAGCAAAGTACTCCCCACCCTTTTTTTGGCCCTTTCTTTCTTTTCATTCTCTCCTTCCTCTGTTTCTCCTTCCTTGCCTTTCACGGGGATAATCCATTTTCTTTTCTTATGTATTTTTATGATTTCCTATTGAAATGAGGTTATAATTTTTGTTCATAATTTTTTTTATTTTTAATAGGTGAAATTAGTGGTTCTGACATTGAATTGTTCGTCCCACATGTTCTGGGACCACATTACAGAAAAACACATCTTATCAGAATTCTAATCAGATTTCATTAGACTATGTTTAATACTATGAAGTTATCGGAGTTGGCTTAGTTTTCTTTGCCACGAACAGCTTAATAACATTTCGTAACTCACTATGCACTCTTTATTGCGAAAAGTTTGGTTTGTTCGCTGTAATGCTATCGATCTCATATGGAATTAACAATGGCCTGGATCTCTGAGGCTGAGGATGTCCAGTAGATGAGCATCTATGTAAGAAAACTAATGTAATTTGCGGGATCCATCATTTTTATTTCTCTTTCTTTCTTTCTTTCTATCTATCTTTCTTCTTTCTTTCCTTCCTTTTTTTGGTTTACTCTTTCTTTCGTTTACTCTTTCTTTCTATATTTATTTGTTTAATATGTTTGTATGTGTGTGTATAATGTCTGTCCGTCTGTTTGTTTGTTTGTCTGTCTGTCTGTCTCTCTGTCTGTATGTATGTATGAATGAATGTATGTATGTACATATGTATGTATGTATGTATGTATGTATGTATGTATGTATGTATGTATGTATGTATGTATGTA
>JBCEWB010660063.1:0-17513 GCA_039654565.1 Peronia peronii
ATATATTATCTCATGTCTGTCACATCCAATCTTCCACCATTGAGATAACCACCATCAAGGAGGTTGAAAGACATATTGTAACCAAAGACCAAATTTTCCACTTAAAAAAAAAAATAATAATAACTAAAATGTTTATATTTATAGCAGAGCCTGTCTATTCTGAGAAAGTAGGCTTATATCGGGTTAAAGTGCCCGTCCAGTTTGGGTGAGAGGAATTTTTATGGGTAGAAATTTGGAATTTGAAATTTTTTCCCCGACGGTGTCATCTCCGCCCATTCTTCATCCTATTTTCAACTGTCAAGGGTTCTTTAAAGTGAATCATGTACACCAGTGTGCACTTTAAATATGGAAACAACAACCCTTTTTTAAGAGAATTCTAAACATATTAATTAATCCATACACAAATCTCAGTGTCTTGAAAAAGCTGCGTTTCTCAGTGTTCAACTGTCCGTGATGAACATTTAAGAGAACGAATTAGGGCGTGGGAGAACGCAATGGACTTCCCGCTTTGATAATGTGCTCTACTTTTTTCCCCATGACGAGTGCCCGGAGTGTCCATTAGTTCAGTGTAGGAGTTGCCGTCAACATTATAGAAATTACAGCATAATAATTGACCTGTGTAGCATGTTATTGGATTTCTTCCTAAACACGATTAATTAGAGCCTGTATACTTTTTAAACCCCGAAATTTCATTCATTCAATTATTATCCTTAGTTCTAGAGAGAGTATTTGCACATCATTTGTTAATTTAGTATTTTGCAACAGCGTTCCCGTGGGAACTGTAGCATTTCTACATTATACTTGTTCATTATTAATCAGTTCCTTTAATTGATTGGCAAAGATCACAAAATCGATTTCTAGGTACAACAAATGTTGTTCAGGCTGGTGTGTTGGGTTTTTCCATTACTCTGCAGCATATCACAGTTGGAAATGTTCATTACAATTGTATTACATGGGAATCGATTGTTTTCACTGTATTTTTAGACAGGCCAAAAAAAAAAAAAAAAAAAAGTAAAGAAGGAACACAATACTTTGTGGGAAAATGCTAAATTAGATTCTAACACTGCAGAAGCACAGAGCAACCATTGGGTAGATGAGTAAAGAGATGGATAGATGGATGAATGGATGGATGGATGGATGAATGGATGGATGGATGGATGGACGGGCGGGCGGATAAGTGGACAGACGGACTGGCAGATAGATGGGTGGATGGATGGATGGACGGATGGATGGATGGATGGATGGATGGATGGATGGATGGATGGATGAATGGATGGATGGATGGAAGGATGGATGGATGGATGGATGGATGGAAGGATGGATGGATGAATGGATGGATGGATGGATGACTATAAATACATTATGGTTCCCCAATAAATAAAAGGAACTGCCTCAGGGCAGCTCTTGAGAATAATAAGAGTTGGAATTACATTATTGTTACGAGTATTTTGTTGGGATTTCAGTAATCTAACGCTACAATAAAGAATCATCTGCTTTTCCGTCATTAGCAATGATTTTTTTTTTAATGTATGACTGATGAGGACTGTAGGTAGATTGCTTATTAAACAACTAAGACAATCTTTGTCATGTGATGTAATGCCTTGGTAACAGAAGTCTTTAATCATGAAAGTGGCAGAGATACAGGACTTGCCTCTTTTTACCTTAGCTTGCAATCCATAATACTTATTGAACAAAAGAAATGCGTTTTTAGATCTGCATGAACTTTCAATGGCATATACTCGTACGTTGAAAAGCATTTCTCTCTCTCTTCTTTTTACCAATCCCTCAATTTCTCCCCATGTAATATCTTCAGCTGTTGTTTTCGTTCCATGTCATCGTCAGCCCAGGTTCCTAGTGTTGAAGGCTATTCATAACCTTACTCACCGGCCAGAATTCGGGTGGACTTTGACAAAACATTTTTCTTTTGACAATGTTTGTTTCGAGAAAGTGGAGATTAGTTTTCCCATCTCTGTTTCAACATCCACTGAACAAAGTGAAATATTTAACGAATGCAATATGTCGTCTTGTAACATTGTTGAACGACAAATTAGATCACCATTTTAAGAGAATAAGTAGATCTAATAATAAAAAATAAATATCCCTTATAAAATGTTGGGCCTTGTTATGTTTCGAACTCAGAACTCTGATTCTGAATCCGAGAGCCTAGCCACTGAGCTATTTACTCTGTATGTTTGTAGCCTTTGAGTCCTATGAGGATGAACTTTAAGTTTTCGTAGGTCTTTCAGTCTTGTTTTGTTAAGACTATCTCAGCCATTTACTTGTAACCAAGTCGGGCCGCGGTAGAGGTTGTCAGTATCTCCATGTCAGCATCACACACTAAGCTGTCCTGGGGAGCAACTTAAAGGGTTTGCTGAAAGATAAAAAACATAGGCTCGGGGCCTTTATAGTTTTTCTGTTAAATTGTTTTCGTCCGCTTTCCCCTAGATGAGAGAATCCTATGAGGCTAGGGTTATCTCGCCTTTAAGTGAGTGGCCCAGGTTGGTAAGAAAACATCTCATGGGTAGGAATTTGGAAGGTGAAAATTTACCCGGACAGTCTTCGCCTACACTTCATCTGATTTGTCATTGGTAGGGTTCTTTAACAAATGTAATATACACACGGGACCTGTGAATTATATTCAACCTTAACAGAGAAGACTAGAAGCCTGACTTCCCTACCAGAAGCCAGGGGATGTATATGCACTAAAACAGGTTCTAATCTTCTAATCTTTCCCATCCCCCGTAGGATTTGAATTTCGAATCTGCGTCATAAGTTTCAGGAAAAAGTTGTTTTGTCAACGCCTTTTAATGTTGGTCATGCCAATAGTCTCACGGTGTAGGGCGCAGGCATCGGTGATTTAACAACGGATGACTGAGCCAGTTCATTCCACCTGCCCAGCAGTGATTACTCTAATTTTCAGCCGAGCTGTGGATGAATTCCACTCATCAGCTGACATGCACACATAGCAATCATTTATTCAGAGACATAGAGTGGAAAGGTCATGGAAGAGGTAGCGATTCTTCCGATAAACTGTTGTGGACGTTTCTTCATGTTAGGAAACTAAAAGTAAATATACACCTAGGTATTATTTTAGACGGATAGATAGATGGAAGGATGGATAGATGGATGGATGGATGGATGGATGGATGGATGGATGGATGGATGGATGGATAGATGAATGGGTGGATGCATAGATGGATGGATGGATAGATGGGTGAATGGAGTGATTTGACTGAAAAGTCTCCTTGTTGTCTTTTGCAAAAAAGAAGAAAATCATCATCATCCTCCGCTCATTTTTCACCTTAACATACGCACAAAACTGCTCTTCAACATGAGGTTTCTCCATCTGTCCTTGAACTGAAATGAGATCTTTCACTTATGCCTGTTCCACCAATAACATAGTCAACGTTGGCATTGTGATTATTATGATGTTCGTGTTTATGATAAATCACTGGACGTCTAATAGCTCGTTGTGCTTTAGCAATAAACTACTGATGTCGACTTTGAAAAATAAATGTGCGAACTATATTTTGCTCAGCATTTTCTATGTGGCACAGACTATATTGACCCGTTCGTTTTCCTTTTCGATCAATCAAATTACATTGCTTGAGGTGATTCCGGATATTGGATTAGGCTTGTAGATTCTAAGCCTAAATTCTAACCTCCACATCATGCCAAATGGCCTTAGCAGGAGGGCTATGATTAAGATTAGATTTAGAATTAGAGTTAGATCTAGAGTTATGATTAGAGTTAGGGTAAGAGTTAGGAGGAGTTAGCTTTATTCAAGTCCCCTAGAACATTTAGTTACAATATTGAGACCCTCTGGTAGCAATATACCATTGGGACTATTTTGACCACGTTATAGCAATACCATTGTCCTCTCTCCTTTGGTCAAGTTGTTGTTTTCACTGTGCCCTATGTCCAAATACAGCTTTATTATAATTATTATTATTATTATTATTATTTATTATTATTTTTTTAATTTTAAATTTTTTGCTTGTTTGTTTGTTTTACAGATTTTTTTCCTGAAACTGTTTTTCTAAAATCATATCCTGGATTGGAAAAATCTTTACGTTTGATTATATTATTTTTGCTTGGTTATGATGAAAACCGGAAGGAACGGGGGTGATCAGTGTGTTAATTAAGAAAGTTACGATATGACACTTTTTCCACCTGATTAAAATTTTTGGAGTTACCTGTTGCTAAATCTGACACTGAGTTGGTCATAAAAGTCCCCTAAATTACCGGGATTTTATAGTTTGAGCGTCATACAGGAAGAGAACGTGCAAAATAAAAGGAAAGGGGTGGACTCCATATATAACTCTCCATGAACGATACTGTTTATGAGCTTTTTGAACATGCAGACACTAATGAGCAAAGATGTGGCTCTTGACCGCATTCTTGCCATTGCAAATTTAGTTTATTGGCGAAAATGCTGGCAAACTTTGCTATAAAAAAATGTAGATTTTTAGTTGCAAAACATCTTCATCGATTGCTATGGAGGAAAGCATTGATCGTGTTCTTGTTCCATGGTGATATATTCGACCTGTGAGTTAATGTCTTTTGAAGGGTTACGAAAAACGCACATTTATAATAACACGTGATTTCAACATCTCACATTTTTGTCCTAATGTTCATAGGGGGAAATCGGCCTTTGAATAAGGTCTGAGTCAGAGATGTGTTCTTATGACGATAACTGTCACCAAATAATTATCGTAGTATTTGAGAAATAGCTTTAAGTCCAACGGAGTTATTAAAAATCTAACCCACCATATAAATTTTACATTATGATGAACAAATTACCAAATAATTACATTCGTACAACGCAATTTTGACTTTACCCTTTCACGGCCAGGATATAGGTCTGTTCATTCTATTGTCTCTTCCATATTAACTTCAAGAACTTTGAGCTGACTGCTCACTGTAAATATCTATGTTACCAGCAGCACTGTTGTTTACTTTGATGAAATGTTCATACTCACCAAATCTGAATGTTGGAACTGGTATCTCAAAATTGCATGAGGGCAGTCTTGGTAGAAAAAGTGCCAGTCTTATCTGATGCTTCTATTCTTGCAATAATGTGTCATAAGGGTAGCAATAATCACGCCCCTCCTCCCCTCCCCCAAAGAAAAAAAATAAATTAATAAAAAAAGGTAACAATAAGCATCCCCCCCCCCCCCCTCCCCAGATAGATACTAGTTGGAAAATAGATGGGCCCTAAATAGTTGGATTCTTAGTGAGAGAAGGAGCGTTTGAGCTGCAGAAAGCTTTCAAGGGTCTATGTGCAAGGGAAGGCAACTAAAAGAGAGTAGAATTTTAAAACGTTAATTCGTGATAGATGAACAGGATGAACCATAAAATAAAGATAAATGCGGGAGAAAGGGAGCTTAGGAGAGAGAGAGAGAGAGAGAGGTAGGATATTGTTTGATAGAAGAATAGGTATCGAGAGAGAGAGGGAGGGGAGAGGGAGAGAACGTGCGAGAGCAAAGGAGAGAGAAAGAAAGAGCGAAACCAAACGACAGAGAAAGAAAGAGAAGGAAGAGAATAGAGAGCAAAAGAGAAAGCTATAAAGAGAGCTATGGACAAACCAAAACAAAGAAACCCTGATTCATCCATAGAAAGACTCTCAGAGTAAGTTATTTTTAGTTCGATAAATAGGGAGATTCAGTATTATAGGTCAACATGGCCACTAACAGGAGATTTATGGTATGTGATTCTGTGTTAAAGGCCGATGAAGAAATAGTCTAGATTTCATTGCCTGAATTACTGACAAAGACACAGCCCGTAAAGTTGTCTATCTAAAATCAGTGCGTGTCTCAGAGAAAATGATTTGATTGGGAAGTTTGGTTCCACTCACAACGGAAGAGGAGAGGCGGAGGAAATGAGATTCGAGAGATTTTAGGTTTGGTGGTTTTGCTGTAGTCAGCCTTGAGATGCAAGGCAAGGATTTGTGAAAGGAGAATTGCCCAAAGTTGATTTACTCTCTGATACTATATCGACCGATGTTATATTTTATTTCCTTTTGTTTTTCATTTACGTTCTTATTTATTTGTATTTCGAGGAAGGTTGGGGAGATGGAAAGAGGGGGGTGAAAGGACGAGAACGAAACTTATGGTACGAATGAAAGGGAATGAAAGTGGAAGTACAGAAAGGGAATGTCAGTGATAAATTTTATAAAGAGATATCTCGTTAGTAAGCAAACAATGCCAACATCTGTAACGATTAATTTAAACAGACATATTGCTATGGCTCTGTTGGTAAGATAATCACAACACTATCAAATAGTCTATTGAATCTAAGAACAGCTTTTGTCACTCGGCTGTCATGCAGATATTCTGATTGATACATAGTATGTAAAATTTGATCTTAAATGTTTTCAAAATGTACTTGAACACTAAAGTATTACATTAATGTTCATGTGAATTTCATTTAAAAATATAACACAAATAGCAATGTGATATTGCGTTGCCATTAGATTTGAACTGTTGTTTCTTGAACATGGATATGTATTATCGTAGAAATATTGGCAGTCCAACGATTTCTTTTGATTCCTTTAGAGGTAAACTACATTTATTGGAGATAGATATGGGGTTGAAGCGTGTTCTGTCAGTTATGCTACAAACAGACTGTTTCGGAAGCTGAATTGGCCCAAGCTCATCGTGTAAGCAGAAAATACAGTCTTTACTTCGACATCATGTCCTTTATTTAACACATTCAGAGTTTACCCATACGGGTATGCAAATTGCCAGATGATTTCGGTCTGTGAAAATGTTGTCAATTGGCACTTTTTAAAGAAGAGCTTGGAAATCTTGGCCGTTGAAATTGCCTTAAAAATTACTTTGTCCTTTCCGCATTTGACGAAATATGTGAGATAAAATCTGCCCATAAACGATTTTTTTTAACCGAAGAAGGTTAGGAAGAACTGGCAACAAAAGCAGTCCGAATTTGGTCCATAAAATAGGATCATTTCAGTCTTTTTGTTATTAATCTAACTTTGATTTATGTATAAATGTATCTATGGCCTGAAAATCCTGGGTTTCAAAAATCCATTTACTAACACAGAAAAGTAGGTGCCACTTCCAGAATAATGTTGCCACGGAATCCAACCCTCAGAAAAGCTGGTATCATAAAAGAACGGTCCCAGGAAAGTGGTTGATAGGCAAGGGAGTTAATTTCATTCTCGAGCAGGGCTATAGAGTACGGAGAGGTAGCGCCTCGGGTTGAATGGCCGGCTAGTTCTGAGCATTGGGAACTGATCTCTGGAGATGTACACTGGAATACTAAACTGCCCGGATGTGGTAGTAGCCGCAATAGAAGAAAAGCATTGAGAGCATACTTATATTCGATCTATGGGCTGATTTCTCTTTGAGTCTTAACCCCATAAGTGCCAAAAGATCAGTCTAATGAAAAACTCGCAAATATTACTTTTGAAAGCGTCTCCAAGTAAAATTACAATACACCAAGACAATACATGACCAATAATTATTTCTTTCAAACGTAAATTATCGTTATCTGAGACATAAATAAATATTATTGAAATCTTTGTGGTCCAGCGGTCATAGTGGCATTTTAAGGGCTAAAAGAACGGTGAAAAAGCACTTGAATCTACCTACATGTGATCCCAGTGTTCAGAGGGCTATACTTGTTCTGCTATTGGCAGAACTAGAAGAGTATCAGAGATCATTTTGGTCTCTTTGACATTTTCTTTTCTTTTTGAAAGTCGTTTTGTGAAGTCCTGTGGCCGTATCCTCCAAGGATTCTCTTCAATAGTAGCTCAGATTTTTTTTTTGCCCTGTCACCTACGGTCTCTGGCAGACTTGCAAGGAAACAGCCCATCCAAGTTCTTTATATTTCTGATTCACATGATTCTTTTCCCTCTCTCCTACATCCACAAGCTAATAGAAACATCTTAATTTCACTAGGCGATCCTGGATACGCACCATACGTTTTAATTTTTTAACTTGTCGCAATCATTTTTATATACTTTTCATTTGCAGTTTAGGCGATTGTTTTACTTGTGTGCAGTGAGTGCGTATTTTAAGGCATATGTTTATTTTGAACAGGAAATAATATCTACACTTGGAGTACGATCAGATTGCCTTGTTTTTATTTCACTTAAATAGTCACTCATGACACTCATGAGTGTGTGTTTCAATTCAACGAGCATGTCATGAAAATGCCCGTTATTTTTTTTTTTTATTGAAAACAAAAACAAACGTCATCTATTTCCTCTTCCATTTCCATTCAAAGCACATCGGTTGTTTTCCGAACTGCCGATAGCTAATTCCCCACTCTAGGCAATTACTCGCTCAATTTCACAAATGAATAAATCGGTAAAGCTCCACAACTTATCCTAGATCAATGTCGATAAGAAGGCTGATCAAATAAGAAGATCCGGTGTTGCATGTGCATCTTCCAATCTGCAGCGTTTGAAACATTTCGTGATGAGCTACGAAAAAAAAAAAAAAGAAGGGGCAAAAAGGAATAAAACATCACGAATCTTTTAGATAAACAGATTATTTCGTCGACAGCAACGGAGCGGATATTTTGCCGATAGGGCCTTCCTTCCGATTGAACTATGAAACAATGTTTGCAAAGGTTTCAAACGTCACCAAAAAAAAAAAAAACCTTCTTTCCCATTACCCGCCTATTTTGCTACAGATCTCGTAACGAATGCGAGCTGGCCGATCATAAAATCCAGGCGGTCAGAACTGCACGTCATGGACGGCTTAACAAAAATTTAATATGAGTGACAGAAATTGCACGGAATTATTATTAAATTGAGGATTTGCCTGGTGATAAAAAAACACACACAGAATGGAGACAGGAGCCACATTTTATGATTTTGCCCTCATTAATGGAGCACTACAGAAACAAGCAAAGAAAAAGCAACGAATAACGGTGCTAATTGATAGCCAAATGATAATTCGACTTTATTATTTGCAAACAGAAAGGGTTACTTATTAAAACATTGGACAAGACTGAAACAGAGATTTGTTATATTAAGATTGTCAGCTGGAGATGGATTACAAGGCTGAAGAGTGAAGAGGTGAGAACGATTATTATAACTATGGAATGAAGATGGGAATTACAAAATTGAAAAAATGATGAAAGTGATGATCACTGAATTTGTCCTTCAGGATTAAAATGAAAGAGATAGAGGATATCAAGCGAAAAATCAAAATCCCAGAATGATAATAAGTAAAATGATAATATATTTTTAAAAGCAATTTTTTTTTCATACAATGTATATACGCACGCACACACACGCAAAAACACCACCACTATATTGTTATATGTCTTTCAGTCAATGGCTGTCTATCTATTTCTCTCTCACTCTCTTTATCTCTCTAAATCTCTCTTACTTTCTCTCTCTCGCTCTCTCTCTCTCTCTACCTCTAGGTGTCGTCTACTCTCTCTCTCTCCTTATATTTCTTTATGCCTCCTTTCTTTCTCCTTCCCTGACCATCCTCTCTCCCTTCTCTCTCTCTCTCTCTCTTTCTTGTCTCTCGCACATAATTGCTCTGTGCCAGAGGCATGTTCTTTGAAGCCATCTAAAGCAAAAAGATCTCATTTGAAGGTTTCAAAACTAAACCAAAGGAAAATAGGAATGAGAGGATTTATTTTTCATAATTTTTGCATTTATTTCCATTAACCAGGCCTGGTGTATATTGTACAGCCATTTTAGCCATGTTTACAGTCAGCCAAATTACATTCCTCCCCCTCATTACCACCACCCTTCTTTTCCAGATTTAGAACAAACATCGCAGAATAAGAAAAAATACCACTTTTGTATCTTTTATTTCAATTAGAAAAAAAGAAAAGAAACAGAAAACAAAGTATATCATGATAACAAGCAAAAATAATCATCACAATATCATCATGAATTTTTAAGAATTTTCTGCCGCGCATGTTTCAAATTGAGAGAACAAAAGTGATTGTCTTTTGTATCTTTACAGTGCTAGTTTTAAGCCTAAAGTGCCCAGCAAAAGAAAGTAAAAAAAGGTCATTAAGTATCCATTTCGGGACAAGAACATGTCAAAGAAAACGACATGTGGGCGGAGGTGTGGAGAAAAAAGAGAGGGAGACGTAATTATATATGAAATTGGTTTTATCACATGACTGTGATAAAAAAAAATGACGTCTTCAAGCGATATCAGGTTAGTATTAGACATCAAAATTCAGAGTTGGTCAATGGCAGAGTATTGTAATTCGCATCTTTTCTACATTGATTGTTTCTCTGCTGATTGAGAAAATTGGGGAGTTGTTTCCAGTGCCTTACAATGTGGAAATTTGACATTATATCTTCCTACGTTATGATTGTAAGTTGGATATATACTTTCAGTATGTTATGATTGGAAGTTGCACATATAATTTCCGTATTTTATGATGTAGAGGTTGGACAACATATATTTTCTGTGTGTTATGGTGTGGAAATTGAGCATGTAGTTTCGATACGTTAAGATGTCGTGGACATTGAACACAGTAAACTTTTAAAATGTTAAGATACAGAAATTGGGCAAACACTTTTGGTATTTGTGATGTAGAAACCGGGCATGTTTTAGATATGCTATGATGTGAAAATTTATATTTTCTCTACGTGATCAGGAATGAAACAAAAATGAGCAGACAAACATATTGCAGGCAAGGTGTGGCTTTCCGTAGAGTTTCTAGCAACAACCACTCCAAAATAGGAAGCAAAGAGACGTCTATCATTACTACCTTGGACATGTTAATGTGTTTGGTAAGTTATGAAAAAGAAAAGTGTAAACAAACAGATAATAGGCAAAGTCTGATATTCCGTAACAATTCTGACGTAACCAGTCCTTAATAAATACTTTAACACAATTCTGTTATTACTTGATGTAGTATTTTGGGTATATAATGAAAAAGAGGTATGTTATCAGGAAGAAAAGAGTAGACAAACAATTTATAGATAAAGTCTGGTTTTTCCGTATCACTGCTATAGTATCCAAATCCGTAATACATACCTAGATGCAAGAGTGTAAATATGGTACATTTATACTGCAAGTATGTTATGAAACAGCTAATAGAACACAAAGAGAGTAAAGGTAAAGTCCGGCTTTCCCGTGTCACTGCTTGTAGTAATCATTCGTTAATAGACAGGTAAACATCAGACTGTTTTATTGAAAAGACAGAAAAGAACAAACAGATCAAAGGCAACATCTGGCTTGCCAGTACTACTTCTCGTAGTAACCAATCCGTAATAGAACGCAAACAAAACTGTGATAGTATGGGCTATATTATACTGTGGACATGTTGTAAAGAGAGAGAGAACACAAAGTATAGATCATCTGTTTTTCCTGTATTATTTGCTTATAGTGACCAGTCCGTATCAGATAAGTGAACAGCACGCTGCTTTAGTGAACAGAAAACAACATAGAAACAAACTAGAAGCAACGTCTGGCTTCCCCCGTAACACTTCCAGTAGTAACCAATCCGTAACAGACACGCAAACAGAAGTCTGTTATTTGGCCCCAGTGTCTCTTCCGCTTTTCCCTACGCGTGAGGCGGAATGATGCACGCGCTTTATGTGGTTTTCAGGGGGCGATAATTCTTTCCTGCCTCACGGTTATCCATCTGATTAGGCCCCGGCCGCCTGTTGTTGTTGTTGTTGTTGTTTAACCCCTTGTGTATAGTGCGTGTTTTTATGCGTGTGTACGTGATTGTGTGTTGTGGTGGTTTTTGTTTCTTTTGTTTTAGTTACGGTGATTTTTTTTTTACGTTTTTTTTTTTTTTCTAACCCAGCAGCCATGAAAATTTTGAGAGATAAATCCTGTTTGTGTTTTTGTTTGTGTGTTTTTGTTTGTTTTGTCTGTTTCTGTATTTGTTTCAGTCCTTGATATTGTATTTTAATTGTTCTTTTGTTGTAGCTGTTTTTGTTGTTTTGCCCGGACAAAAAGCAAAAACAAGAAGAAAAAAAAAAAATGAAACGGGTCAGGGATAAACTGTGTTTTGTATGTATGTGTGCGTGTATGTGTATGTGTGTGTTTATTATTGCTGTTTCACTTGCTGTTATTGTGTGTGTGTGTGTGTTTGTTTTTGTTTTGTTTTTTAACCGGGCAGTCAAAGCAAAGAACCAGGGAGGATGTCAATTTCTCGGCACGCACAGACCTAACTCTCATTGATAGTCAGTCCATAATAACAGTACAAAATTCAGGGTAACACTGCAAAATTTCTAATTGCGAGTCTTCAGATTTTTTTTTTTTTTACATTTAAGAGTACAAAGTGGGGGTCAAAACTCGAGAGCTGATCAGGAACTCTTGTGCGGCGCGCGAACATAATATGATCTTAGTGAGTGCTAAAAGTTTAATGTGTGTTTTTTGTTTGTTGTTTGTTTGTTTTGCCGTGGATCTGAATTACTATTTCTTGTTTCATCTTTGATGAACAATAACCATAATAATAATAATAATAAAAGCATTAATATTTTTTAATAAACGACAAAGGATGATCTAGAAAAGCCTTAAAAAGTCCTAAGCAGATGCATTGAAGAATATAATGATAGATAAGAAATATTCTTTTACCTTGTTATATGAGTAGAGAATTGGAATACTTAATATAAATAACAAAATGAAAAGGAAAATCGATAAGATGAAAGCACATCAGAAGGATACGTTAAGAAACCTGGATATTGGAAACACTATATAAAGAAGGAATTTCTTAGGATTAAAGAAGAGGATTTTTTTTTTCAATCACTATCCACTGTTTGACTTTATACTTCGAAATAGATGAATGTCTTAAGAAATCAACAATTGTTGAAATGAATCAGAGGATGAAAAGTAGAAATTCATAAGGAAATTGTCTTTAAAAGTGGATTTTATTTTCAACTGCTACTATAAAAGTGGATTTTTTTTTAAACTACTGTATATACACTGTGTAATTTTATATTTCGGAATGAATGAATTTCTTAGAAAATAACCAATAATCGTTTAAGTACATAAGAGAGCTACAAGCAGACAAAGAAAGCATGAGTGCTTCAGATGATGCGATAAGAGCAGTTAGTGAGATTTATCTGTACTCTGTTTTTCCCTAATTGATTAGATGGTTCTTAATGAATCGGCTTCTATAAAAAGAGAGCAGAAAGCAAAATAACCCACAAGCACTGAAGAGCCAAGATCTTTGTGCAATACTTTGGCTGGCTCAAATTAGAGATGTGTCACTTTTTCTCCATCGTTTTCTGCTTCTTCTTCTTCTTCTTCTTGTTATTATTATTATTATTGCTTGTTCGTTTTGATAATAATCTGTTTGTTTATTGAAGCTTAACTATTTTATTTAGTGCATGACTTGTGTCTTTGTTTGCCTCTTTGTTCACATCTTCTTTATTTGCTAGTTTGTTTCTTTCTTTGTTCCAAAGCCTAGGTTTTCTAGTTAGCATAAAAATATCAATAATATTGTAATCTTGTCTGAAGAAAACGAAATCCTGTTTTTGTAGTGTGCGTGATATGACGTGACAAGAACAACGTAACTGTATGGCTCTCACCACTTCACAACGATGGATTCTTCTATTATAAAATAACTTTTATTATAAAGAGACTAGACATGAACTTCCAGAGATTGTTGCAGAAAACGAATTAATATGATGATTTGATGCTTTCAAGCTTGTCTCAACCTGATAATGTGTTCTTTTTCATAGTTTTCATTTCTATAGACATCAAAGATGAGAGACTGGCACATCTTTATTTTTCAAAGGTTTACTGGAGGACTTTTTGCTTTGTACATCTGATCACAATAAATTGGTTAAAAAAAATATTTCCTTTTTTTTTTCTCTTCCACAGAATCCAAATACATTATGAATGAAATTGTATCCAACTATGATGCTGGACGACAGAATACTTCAGACTGAGACTTTATACCTAAAAGATACAATGCCTTTCAGTCTTTACGAGGAGGCAGTGGCATCGTCAGGTTCTTTCTAGTATATTTAATAATAAAAAAAAAAACTGACATCCAAATGAAGTGTTTAAACATCTGTTATTCTATCATGTCATTCCGTGACATCACAACAAACAATGACTGAAAACCGACTCCTTCCACTCCTATCGAATTACATCAATACTATTTGTTACAGGTTGACACGGGTTGACATACAGTGTTCCATTCTTTCTCCATGACATCACCGCGAGCTGTGATTGATGTAAAGTACCCATAGGTGTTTTCATTTTTTACACCAGACTATGCTACTGTTAAAGATAAATCCATTTGTTTTACATTAACACCACTACCTCTGATTGACTTAGATCATCCGGCTGCCAGTATTTGACAACTCTACCCGCTGTGAATTACATAGAACATTCCACTCTCACTAAAGGATTTCACGACTACTCGTTAATGACACAGAACATACGGCCCATTAAATGACAGCGCTACTATCTCGAATATACACAGAACATCCCATTCTTGTTAAATGACATCGCTACGATTTGTCATTCACATCCACAATGGGCG
Organism: Peronia peronii; assembly: GCA_039654565.1. NCBI lineage: Eukaryota > Metazoa > Mollusca > Gastropoda > Systellommatophora > Onchidiidae > Peronia > Peronia peronii. The sequence continues at coordinate 14,467 of JBCEWB010660063.1, forward strand.
CCACTACACCGGGAACTGAGGAGACCCTATGGACAACTGTGGACTTCTTTGGATTCAACGACAGCAATCTGACAGAGGTCGGCGTGTACGGTGATCTTGTCAATGGGATGGGAGACGAGGGCGCTCTGCAGGAACAAGGGTCAGCCAGTCCCTCAGTCTGGGATGACCTTTGGCGGGGAATTCCCCTAGGGGTTGTCCTGGCCTTTCTCTGCCTCCTGACCACAGTGGGCAACATTTTGGTGCTTCACGCTGTCCGCACGGAGAAAAGGCTGCAAACTGTAAGTCTTCTCGTTCAAATAATTATCTTTTCCTCATGTTTGACAACGATGAGTGTATGCTGTGTGCCTTTCTATTTAATAAGTATGTGAGTCTTCCCATTAAGTGCTGTGGTGTTGGCAACGAATGTGTGTCATTCAGTATATCAGTTCTCTCATTAAATTCTTGAGCCCTACCCAGTGATATTTAGGGGATCTGTCTAAATGTTTGGAATGTAACTACATCATGCATTATTCTACTTGATGAAAAAAAAAAAAAAACCATCAATAGCAATTTCCTTACCTTGCAGCCAGTGAGTAACAGGGGATGTGTAATTTCCTAAATGGAAGGGAGTGAGATGTTAACGCCAGGGGTGCAGCACTTCTAGGGATAAAATGTCTAAACGTTGGCAGTCGTGAATGTGTGTATCCTTCTGTATGTGAGTTGTCATGAGTGTTGCGTGTGCGTTACGTACACGTTGGATGACGCCTGCAGCCACCTGCAGGTGGCTTCTTGGCAGATCATGTAACGTTTGTATGTGAATTGCTAGGGGTGTGTGCTCTTTTGTATATGAGTTGTTATTCATAGAAGCAGAATGCATATATTCCTGAAATGGCAAAGTGAAGCTCAAATGGATAACGTTATTGCATTTTTGGACTTTGTTTACGACTTCCATTTTTCACTGGGCAACAACAAAACAAAATACTTGTCATACGTATAAGAAAAACAAAAACAAAACAAAAAAACCGCGATGCTTATGTTTTCAAGAGGAAGTGAAACTGATATTAAACCAAAAAAAAAAAAAGGAAACTCGCCCTTCCCTCCCCCCCCCCCCTCCCCCCACAAACACACACTTCTTTCTTTCCTAAACTATATCTCATGAACGCGATAATGTATGATTTCTGTCAATAGAACCATTTTATAATATTACGGTTCATAGCCATTTTCGGAAATTAAATTAGCAGATCATCTCTCAAGGACAAGTCTAATGAACTTGATGTTTTTTTTTTAAAAAAAAGCTCTCATTTTGAAGGCCGTTTCATTTTTTAATTTTTAATTTTTTTTTTTTTTAGCAAAATTGTAAATATCTCTTTTTAAATCTCTCAACGAGATCCTGAATTCTGGTAAAGAAAAGCCATATTAATAATTCATTTTAACCCTTGCAGTTTAATCTGTTAAATGGTCTGTTATCGGTTGAAAAACCTCGGTAAGAACCTCATGTGTTTTCGTAAAGTTTGCAAGACGGTCTATTAACTCTGAAACTGATATTTAAATAATGGATATTCTAAAATTGATTTGGCATAGACTTGAAATCTGAGGAGCTTTGCTTCAAAGAACATAGACCTCGTATTTATTAACAGCATATAACCAGCATATTCTATAACCTTTAGAATTTTGAGACACCACTTGAAACTCTTGCGCTTGGCCATTTTCCTCCTTATCCCACATAGACACAAAAGTGGTGATAACATCGTAATCGTTAGGCTTTATTGACAATGATGTCTTCTTTTTTTTTTTTTGTTTAAACCCACAAAGTGACTTTCATTACAAAGAGTCTAAACATGAACTTCTAGAGACGGTCGCAGTGAAAGGGTTAATAAGATGATAAATTGATGACTTAGAGCTCGTCAAGCCTGATAATTTGTTCTTTTCCTTAGTTTTGAATTCCGTAAACACCAAAAAAAAAAATAACAGACTGGCATGTTATACCTGTTTTTTCCCTGTTATCCTGGGGGCCACCTGTTTTTTCCCTGTTATCCTGGGGGCCACCTGTTTTTTAGTTTGTTTCGCTATCGAGCTTGTACAATTTTCTTTCCTTGCTATGTACTGTTCCTTCATAGCTTTCTCAGTTTCTCTTTCGCTTTTTTTTTGCTGTGTATGTATGTGAGTGTGAGTGTATGGGTGGGTTTGGGGTGTGTGTGTGGGGGGGGGGGTAGAAATATTGGTGTAAAGTCTACCTTCTTGCATTTCTATTTGAATTTTTTTTTCTCTTCAATTTCCTTTCGATATTCATCATATCAGCAACTTCATAGACTCCTTCCTTCATAGACTCTTTTTTTCATATACTCTTCATTCATATACTCTTCATTCATAGACTCCTTCCTTCATAGACTCCTTCCGGTTTCTTCGATAATTCATTTTCATGCAACTTCTCACGGAAGTAATTTGTCGAATGTATATCTTTAATTTAGCAAACTCTCTTGAATTCACAAGCAATCTGCTAATGTGTTTGATGTCTACATGTACAAACATCTGACATCTGTTGCCCTACGTTACTGCATTGATTGCGAATCCCACGCAGTTATTATTTCTAAATAGAGCCAACATATCCTTTCCTGGGCTTACGTCAGTTCCGTCTTTAACTGGTTTTTATTTTCTCTCTCTTTCTCTCTTTCTTCCTTCTTTTTCTTTCTTTCTCGCTTATTTTGCTTTATTTAATTGCATTTCTTTCCCGAGAGCCTATTTTGGCCATTATGTGAGAAACTAAGAGAGAGAGAGCAAGAGAGAGAGAGAGAAAGAAATAGAGAGAGAAAGAAAGGGAGAGAGAGTGGGGAAGAGAGAGGGACAGAGACAGGTACAAAGAGACAGAGAAAGAGAGGACTGAATCAGTGATAAAGAAATGAACACGCCTATAAAACAGCTAAATTCATGTAAACATAAAGATAGGCTGAGAGAAAGAAAAATACAGAAAGGAAGAGAGAGAGAGGGAGAGAGGGGGGGGGGGGGGCAAAAAAAGGATGAGAAAGAAAAAGAAAAAGAAATTGGGAGGACTTTAATGGAGAATTGTTTTG
>JBCEWB010660173.1:0-16344 GCA_039654565.1 Peronia peronii
CATCCATCCATCCATCCATCCATTCATCCATCCATCCATCTGATTACTTATCTTTCTAATCTATCCATCTATTATATATATTTATAAATATACGTTCAACAAAATTTGTCATTCACCTATATGTATTAACCACTCTATAACAAGAAAAAAAAGAGAAATAAAAAGAAAGAATAATGAATGGCAGAGAAAATAGAAAGAAAGAATACGGGGAAAAAAGAAAGAAAAACAAAGAAATATACGGAAAGAGAGAGAGAGAAGAAGGACGAATAAATATGTGACCGAAAGAAAGAAACGTGCGCACAGATGTACACAACCAAATGAAAGTGAGAATGTTTAGTCCGAGCGGGCCTTCTAGTAGACAGCTGGATAAGAAAGAAGATACAGTGGTTGTTGGCCTTGCTTATTTCTGAATTAACACAGCAAATTCTCCTACTCTTCATCTGACTGGGTTTTTTGTTTTGTTTTGCTTTGTTTTGTTTTGTTTTGGGTTGCTTTGTTTTTTTTTTGTTTTTTTGGGCATTTCTGGGAAGCAAAGAGAACATATTATGCCACAAAAAGTGTGTGATGGACAAAAAAAGTGTTGCACATCATATCTATGCTTTGGACAAAATTTATTTATACAAATAAATTTATAACATAACATCTGAAACGTGAATGGTAAATAATGGGTGGACCAAAAAGTCTAATACTTTGTAGGGAGGCACACTGCATTTTTTGAAAAATATTTGTATTATAAAGTTTATTCGTGTGAGAGTAAATGTTCAATATGTTGAATTGGTTTAGAAGAATGGCTTGACTAATTTTGGCCTAAAACATGACACAAATAGTTAAAACAACTGTTAGCCCATTTTTGGCCCATTATATAATATGTGTGTGTAATTAGAACGGTGCCCAATACAGTATGATCTGCTCTGTGGTTTAAAAAAAGAACATTATCCGGCAAAATGTTTTCTTGAAGGCGAGGGTTAATAGATATGATACAAACGTTGAAATATCCATGTGCTCTGTCTATGTCGTCGTCATCGGCATCCGTTCGTCTCCAGAGACGATGGTGTAGCGCTAGGATTGGGGATGACATCTTCTAGAGTGGCTGCGGAGCCCCACCTTAGAGTCGCAGTCTGGCGAACAGTTGTTGCAGACAAATGGGGTTGAGACTGCGACATAGGCTGCCCTTGCTTTTCTCCTTGCCCTCTTGTCTGCGAGCTGGTCGTTTCTGGTGGTTTCTGCCCGCTTCACTTCCTCACTGACAGTGGCTCTACAGAACTGGCGGTTGTCGGCAGAGCATTCGCAGGTGTTGGGATCAATGTCGGCTGCCTTCATGTCCCACTTGCAGAGATCCTTGAACCGGAGAGAGAGCTGGCAACGGTGGAACCCAGGTACGTGAAAGTTTCCACTACCTCGAGATGTATGTTGTCGCTGGTGATGTCCGGCACTGTGTCTGTGCCCTGGGTTAGGATATTAGTCTTCTTTAGGCTGATGGTCATTCCAAATTCCTTACAGGCATGGGACAGGTGACTGACTAGCTCCTGTAGACCAGCCTCGGTGTGAGATGCATATATGTATATAAATTATTTATTTAACTATAGTCCGTATGCAAATGTTTCAACAATGTTTCTCATCAATAGCTTTGCATTTTGCTCATAATGTACATGTTTCTTTCAAATTTTGTTTGGCTTCCTGAAACATTAATTTTGTCTTAACTGAAAACTATTTTTTTCTGTTTATTCTAATTGTTGAGATTTTTTTCTGTATGAAAATATATTAAAATCGACAGTATGTCCTGTGCGAGAATTCGTTGAGCTTTTTTTGAAGAAGACTCTCTTCAAACAAATGCATGAGAGAAGGCTTGTTTGTTGCAAAAAAAAATTCTCCTAGTATACCTGACTAGAACTGTTGTAAATGTTGTCATATTCACTGGAGTCAGAGCTCATCTTTCTTTTCATCCATAGTGTGTTAGTGCCATACTGGTAGCCTAGGACTTTAAAAAATTCCTGATGGATATGTTTTTTACTTTTAATTCACAAGTCTAAGCCAGCGTTTGTTTAAAAACTATGTAATTGACGAGGATTCTGCTGAAAAAAAAAATGCATTGTTGCATGAAATCGTGGTCAAAAAAGTGATTTCGGCCTCTTGCACGATCTTCATCACTGTTTTCACTTTTATTGATCGATTGTGAGCATTTTTCTTTTTATTTGAAGGAGTTCCATGGGTTAACTCTGCAAGACTACTCTGATTATTTCTCTGTTGTGTGTATCTGTGTGTGTGTGTATGTGTTTATCTACATACCTGGAGGGCTAGAGATTGAAGACAATACCTCGTCACTAATGATTAAAGCTTTATCGTCATGAACAAGCATGTTGGTGTCATCATTTAGAGTGCATTCCAAGACAAAATACGTTTCAGCGTAGAGGTTTCACGTTTCTCTTTCTCATTTTGAATAGTAGAAAGCAGAACACAAGATTTCAGGAAGCAAGTGTGGAACCAGGAACCAGTTATGCAGTATAGAATGATAACGCAATGCATACGTTTCGGTTTCGTTTCTCTTGTATTTCCTGTTTCCCTTTACAATTTTATTCTCTCTCTTGATACACATTATTCAATTTATTGACCGGTCCGGTCCCCGAGTCCTCGTGTATCGAAGCGTTAACGGAAGCGGCTGAAATGTCTTAATCTCCTAAATGTAAAACGAATCAAACGACTAAAGTCCGGAAAAGAAAAGGGAGAAGTGTGCCGGACGCAGGTCTCCTGTTGACTTCGACAGCTCACTCCTGGGGAATGGACAAGACCGCCAACAGAGACAGGTGGATATCATTCTGTTGTTGCACTCATTGACGTTGAGCAGGAGCCAGAAGGGCTGGATTGGTCAGGATTTCATAGAGGGGAAGGGGCCTGGACTCAAGAGGCGTTGCTTACCTGTGAGTGAGTGCAGGTGCGGCGCTAAGTCTCGAAATAAAAGGTGAGGTAAATCACCTCCGCCAATGACCAAATATAACACAATTCTCTGATTGGGAGGGTCGGGATCAGTCACCCTATGGGCCCGCACAACTGCTTGAGGTGCTCTAATGTCTACCCAGTACTAGTCCTAGAATCCTGACTACTCTGTCCAGAATGGTTTGCGCCCAGCACAAGGCAACCTTCTCTTCTCTTGCGAGAATGGTTAGAAACCCGGACAGAGTCAATACTGTACTTCGCTTTAAAAAAAATTCCACATCCCAGTCACGGCCATTGTTAGTATACTGCCAAGAGCTAATCGTTCGCAGTAAAGGGGATTTCACAAGATAAAATAGGCTTATACTTGTACATGTAAGTCAATTCCCGACATAGACCTAGGATTAGGTAAGAAAAAGCGTGTTGACGACTGGTTATACACTTCTTTTGTGTATACTTCCAGTTTGCAAGTGTGATCCCGCGAACTCGGAAGTACTTGTATGCCAAAAATGATGGGTACCAAACAAACCGTAATTAGATCTATGACTAAGGGTTTGTTGAAACGATGTCTGAAAAGAAGTTTGATATATACTCTTCACAAATCAGCTGTCTGGATCAGATGTCACAAGCACTCTACCCTAAAAAGATAGATCTAAATCTTCATCAAGATGGAGTCAATGGCGAGGACCCGGCAATATCTGCGAACCCTACTGGAGCGATGATATCAAACTCAGTATCTTGTTTGCAAGACGAACTTTTCCACAGCTCAACACTTCAAGGTGAGCTGAATGAACTTTAAAACTTCATTTTCGTTAGAAATAGGTACCTTAAACCTCCCGGAAGCGCTGTCTCGCTGAGTGCAAAGCAGTTTTTTTTTTTCACGTCGATTTTCTCATTTAAATGCCCACTGAATGTAGCCCTTTCATATATCAATTAAAAGTCATTTCAAGTTCTTTAATTATACGTAATTTCGTAATTTTCAGTTTTGTTAGTATTAAGGACAGAAAGTAATCAGTGTGGTTCTTTAATCATCATTTGCATCTCTCGGCACCGGCAGATTGGCACTTTTTGACACCCATCCTCTTCAAACAGTTCGTGAATCTAGGACACGTATAGTACGGGCCGGAAACCTGGATAATTATGCAGAAAAATGGACGCCGTTCATTTTCGTACCTTGCACCACCTTGAAAATTAAAGATTTCGTGATTCTGTATTTTATTAAATTCAGCCCAAAATGACAAAAATCAGGCATTTTTGTTGCACCACAGTAAACATCGTCCACTTTATAAAAATTCGAAAACGTAGCTAAAATTCGTTGTATGGCCCAGTTTCCCCGAATGCCAACAAAACATGTAAACAAGAGGGTCAATGGAGTAGACTGATTTGTGCAGTGAAATCAGTGAGTGAAAACCACCTTTTACTATAGATAAATGATTGAACATTTTGTGGTTTGTTCTTAAAAGCTTGATTTCTTGGATAGATGCCCTTACGCTACAGTTTGGCCATGCTGTTTTTAGCGAGCGCTTTATTTTATTTCAGCCATCCAGCTAGACTGATAAATGAATTTTTCTATCAATGAAATGTAAAATTTTGGGCACGCAGCTCATTTTTTCAATATAGTGTTTATGGATGTTATATTTTTTGCCATCAAAGTTTGATCACGTAACTTGCGATTTTAATCAAGGAAATCGGTCCTGGCTGCCTCGCACGCTAATGTTCAATCGTAGGAGTGGACGAATGGACTGATCGAAGACGGCGGGCACTGTTTGGCTAATGGATTAAACGACAATAAGTAGTTTGACTGCGGTATCTGCATTCACCTTTTAAATGTCCTGATAATTATCTTTTTTATTGAAAGTTAATCTCAAAGGGTGGAGTAGATCTACATAGGCTTTTCCTCCCTGAGGGTACCTTTCAAGTCTGGTCTTACTTTTAATTGGTAAAATGGGCTTAACCATTTCTCGTGATTCAGGCTAAGCTAAGCTTACGTTAGGTTGTAGCTTGTCTGGGATAAGCAAGATTTAAATAATGCCTTGGTTTTATTTTACCCTTATTTTTTGTTGTTGTTGTTGTGCTTGTTCAGAGTATTAGTCTACTTTATATTGAGACAAGAGTTCCTTGCGAAGAGAGGCGCCGAGGTATTTATTTAAATTTTAATCTCTAGCAGGTACTTTAAAGAATTGCACATGATGTAAGCCGGCGTTGATTTGTATTTCAGATGATGAAAATTATGCAGCTATGGAAAGGACGTTTTTGGCACTTGGAAAAGAACGGAGACCAGAGTTGCCTCGGTTGAAAATCAATAACAAGTTATTGCTCCTGCTTTATTCTCTAAAAATGGAAAGTGGAAGCACATCTATTTCAAACAATTTAACCTTCATATTTGATTCATTATGAACTGTCATTTTATTATGTTGGTAACTTGAAACTACTGTAGTTTGCTTATATTGGATGAAGGCATATTCCTCAGGTTAGTTCAAGATAAATTTTGTTTGATGAAGTGTTTTGTGGATTTTGCCTTTGGTAGTTGTTACTGGCAAATATGTCGTTAATGAAAAGTTATTTGTTACTTTCTCATGCCCAAGTGGGTGTGAGATTGAGATTGCTTGCTATTGTTTTGTACTCTACAGTAAAACATAAGCTGAACAGTTTGAAGCCTATGCAATGGTTGCTTATAAATTGTACTTAAGCTTGAGTGAAACTGTCTTGAAATTAATAAAAATTACGAAATGTTGAAAGTATGGTTGAAATTCTCTCATATTTTAGTTAGAAGTAAGTAAAGTTGATGTTGCATTGTCGTATATATGTATATATCTTGAACTCGAGATAACCTCCAGTAGGAGGTTGAAAGACGTAGGCCTTATTACAAAATGTAACAGAAATATATCTTGACATGCGTGATGTTTTGGTGTTTAATATATCCATGTAAGTCTATTTGATGATTTGCAGTGGTCTTTCAACGTTCTGAAAAACTCATATTTTTACCTCCCCTGTTCCTTTTTGCCATTTTGTGTCCAAAAGCCATGCCTGATTAAATAAATTAAATCTAATAAATACCTGAACCTCTGGAAAAAAAATGGGCTTCTTATTTGTGTATATGAGTGTGTGTTCACAAGTTTTTGTGATTGTGAGTACAAATTTCATTATGATAGGACATTTGAAAGTTGGATATTTCACGTTCTAAAATTGTGACAATTTTTCAGATTCAAATAGTCATACATTATTAATTTGAAAACAAGATATATGCAAAAATTGCTACTCAAATGTTCAGGATGGATAACAAGATCTACATGCTGAAAAGGAAAAATATGCAATCTAAGCACTCAGAATTTTTGGGTTGTGGTACCTTTTAGAAGCACTGTTTAGCTCTGGTGGTAGGAGAACTCCTCAGGTGGAGCCAGACAGATGACGGTTTTCAGAGGAATAGTGGGTATGTATAACTTTCCTAAGTCAAGTTCAGTGATGCAGCTGGTTAGATTAAACGACAAATTTCACCACAATTCATACACCTGATATCATTAAAAGGTTTAGATCTAGATGTAGATCTAGATCTAGATCTTGATTGACCTAAATGTTGATCTAGGGTCTAGATCTAGATCCTAGATCAATGTTTAGATCAATGAAGAATTAAGTCTAGATATTATGTCAATTCTAGATAGATCTGGTCTCTATTCGAAATCAACTATTTTGAGATCGGCTATATTCATGGACGTAAAATGATAATAAACTCAAACCGCACTAGAGTCTAGACTACTCGATAGAATCAGATCCAGATCTAGATCTGTGTCTAGATCTAGAGTTCTTATCAACCTCTCATTGGGGTATACTTTGTGGACAAGACCAGCTTGTGCACAACATAGCATTCCTTGATTAACTCGTTAGAAATTATAATTCTTGTATCTCGATCTAGTGATTGGATCCCAGTTGTTTTTTTTTTTTCCAGATAAAGATCAGTGAAGTAGATTATACAAAATTTTTTATCACAATTCACATTCTGTAAGATATATATATACATGTCATCTACACTATTGATTAGAAGGGTTTAGATTGTCTGGGATTACTAATAAAGATGTTCTTGGCTTAAAATGAAGTCGAAATTTTATAGAAACTATTATGAGATCTACTTGTTTCCCTTGGTAGACAAGAGTTGCTTCCCTTACAGAAATGTCAACATATGATTATTGTGATTATTTATGTAAATCATCAATGTAGATCCTCTGAAAGATAGTGTGTCATCATATGTCATGTTAATGTCCATGTACATGTCCTGAAATGTTGTAATAATGATGTCCAATATTATTATGATGATGTTTGTGGTCGATTAAACATATGTCTAAACCTAACAATGTCTGTATTGCTTTGTCGATTCGTCTCAGTGCAATAATCGAGTTATTGGTCCGCTATGAGTTTCTGTGTGATCACTCTATGATTGGTGAATGCTCGATGATTCACAACATATGAACACTATAGAAATGGCAACGAGGATTTCAGATCTTGTTGCAAGTTAATTCCATTCCAATTATACTGGAGACGAAATTAATCAATTCGGCGACAATAATTGTTTTGGAGCCGCCAGCTCCAAGGGGCTAGCCCTGGAACCAGTGGCCGGAGGATCAGCCAAGGCCCCGCAGAGGACCCAGCCCTGCCAGGTAAACTCCTGATAACCAAGGGTCTGACCAGCGACTCCTATCGATCAAGAGAGCTGACCAGCGATCCTGAAAGGCGGTGCAGACCGGCGAGTCCTGACGACCAAGGGGGGCTGTCCAGCGACCCTTATCGACCAATGGGAGTGATCAGCGACTCCTGATACCCTAACAGGCGCTGCAGACCAATGATTTATGACGCCCAAGGGGGCAGACCAGCGACCCTTGACGACTGAGGGGACCGACCAGTGACCTCTGATAGGCGACGCAGACCAGCGACCCCTAACGATCTAGGAGGCGGATCAGCGACCCCTAACGACTAAGGGGGCATACCAGCGACCTATGACGACCTAGGGAGCGGACCATCGACCTCCGACAGTAGTGTAGACTCGCTGGTGCAGCCTACGGAGATGGCGACGCGCTGTCAGGCCAGTACCAATGAGAACCTGATCCAGTTGTTGAGAGCTCAGATAGGGCAACAGCGCCAACAGACGGACCAACAGATGGATCAATAGCGCCAGCAGGTGGAGTTGCTGAGCCAACAAATCAACAGCCCCTGCTACAACGAAGTTCCACGAGTTTGACCTTGCATCAGAGCTCTGGACCGACCATTGGTCCAGATGCGAGACGTTTGTCGAGGCGAATTCCTTCCCAGCAGACAAGAGGACAGACGTTTTCCTGATCAAACAGACATCTGCAACATTCAGGCTCCTCAAGAGTTTGGCAGCTCACAGACACCTCCCAAGGACGTCAACAGCCTGTCCATCGAATCGATCCAGGGGCACATGGCAGATCACTTCAACCCAAAACGCTTCGTGGTTCGGGAGCGATTCAAGTTCTGGACCAGGAAAGAGCGGTGACGTAGTGAGACCCTTCAAGAGCTGGCAGCCAGGATCCGACAGGAAGCAGCCACGTGTAACTTTGCAGCCATCACAGATCCCCAGGATGAGGCGATGCGAAACAGATTCGTCTGCAATGTTGGCAACGAAGCGGTGGTGAAGGTCCTGTTCAAGGAAAAGCAAGACGAGCTGACATTCAGCCATGCTATCCAAGTTGCTGCCGAAGTGGAGGAGGCTTCCCGAGCAAGGAAAGAGAAGCTCATCAATCTAACCTCTGTCGATGCCCCGGTTTTCCAGCTTCGTCAAGGAGACGGTGCAAGGCAAAAAACACCCAAAGAAACCAGATCCCACTGGCAGACAAAAGCCCCAGCGAGGTCGTCAGAAGATATCCTGCACATTTCTGTGGCAAGAATAGGCCACATCAAACGAGCTTGCGAAGACATCCTGCTACCGATGTGAGGGTGCCAACAGTTCAGATCAATGCAAGTTCAAGGACGCAACCTGCAAATTTCTGTGGCAAGAAAGGCGACATCGAACGAACCTGCCACATGAAGAAGCAAGGGCCTCTAAACAGAGTAAAGCGTGTTGGCCAGGAGATCTCAGATGCCGAACCATCGGTGCACACCTGTCATCTCAGCGGCGTACCAGTAACATTCGAGGCGGACACAGACAGCAGCGACAGCTTCATATCCATCGCATCTTGGAGGAAGCTGAAGAAGCCGAAGCTGCCCCGACATCCACCAAATACCAGCGTTGACCTGCCGGTGATATGTATAGTGACCTTACCCGTCACAGTGACGTCAGACAAGCCATCCCAGGTATACCAGTTCGTGATGACTAGGCTGAACCTGAATCTTCTGGGCCGCAACGCTATCAAATGCCTTGGCGTATTAGTGGACACAATCCTGAGCGGCTCAACGATTAAAAAGATTCAGCATTCAGACATTGGACCTGAGGTAAAGTCAGACAAAAAAGACGACATTCAGGATTGGCACTTCCTGTTTCGCTCTCACCTTCAAAAGTGACAAAAAGGACAAATGGCTCCTGCTAGTGTTTCAGCAACAAATGGAAGGACAATGGCAGAAGTGAAGATTCAAGATACCACTTGTCTGCCGCCATTTCAACCAACTGAGACTTAGGAAGTGATTTTTCGTGCCTTCGACATGGACAGTGTGTTTCTAGCTTCCTGCCCTCCAGGCACTCAGCTGGAAGGGAGGTGTTATGCGACCTACGTGTTTCCCTTGGCAGCCAACAGTTGCTTCCCTTACAGAAATGTCAAAAATATGATTACTGTGAGTATTTATGTTAATCGTCAGTGTAGATCCTCTGAAAGATAATATGTCATCATATGTCATACCAATGTCCATGTCCATGTCTGAAATGTTGTAATATTGGTGTCCAATATTATTTTATACAAATGTCCTAAAACTAAGACGACTGTCGAAAAATTCGTACGGCGATCTGAGAATACCTGGCGAAGCCGAGTAGTCCGACGTATTCTTCTACATTGTTCTGAAATCTTCACCAAAACGTTCTTTCATTGCACGTGTATTGCAGCAAATGAAACATTTATGACTAGAATATGATACGCTTGCAATATTGACATGCGAGAGAGAGAGAGAGAGAGAAAGGCGGAAAGGGAGGGGGGGACGTGATTCTGTCTTTTTGGTGGGCAATTTTGATTCTTAGTATAGATCGCCAAGCTCCTCTAACAGTACTATGTTAAATTAAACATGTAGCGGGACAGTATTGTGACTTTGCTAGACTTAAAGGAATCAGCATGTTGGCTGACAGGAGACAGATCAGATGATAATTTTCGTTTCCATGATTACCAGCTATCTCTTATTCCCATACAAGAGACAAACCGGGAGACCGTTCAGAAAAAAAAAAAAAAAAACAGAATGCACACTGGAAATATAACTATGAGCGTTAAACTGATTCGTGATTGCTTCAAACAGGCTAACAATTGTAACTGACTGCATTTGAAAATGAGACATTGTCATCGTTAGTTCAGCAAACGAAAGTATTGAAAGGCTGAGCCTGGAGATAGATTTATCTTTGACAGCCTTAATCTTTGACACGTGAAAGTTTCGACTCACCAGGGAGATGTATTCTGTTATTTGCTAGATCCGTGATTTGTTGAGTTCAACTTTGCCACTTGCCTGCGCTGTTGTTAACCAGTGTTGTTCATCTACTCTTGACAGCAAAACCTTTTCATATAATTATGTTCACTATCCTGCATGGTGAGGCGGAAAATACAGCAACATCCAGGTGAAATGAAGCAGGAAATTCAATGTAACTGTTGACTAATCGTTTTCTACTACTAGACTCTTTGTTGCTGGTAAAAAATGAGCAGGAAAAGATCTAGAATCTATATATCAGTAGCTGAAACAAGTCTTTTGATGGATAACTACCACGATCCAGCAAACTAGTGAATGCTGACTTCTGGGGTGGATCTAGATCTACATAAGCTGCATCTGCTCACATTTTTTCATGCTTTGAAGCAAAAACCAGTATACAGAGAAGACTAGTAGCCTTTTTATCGGGACAGTCCATTGCATACCCGTAAATTGTACTATCTCTGCATGATATGGAAGTTATATAAATTGTATCTACAATGAGAATGGAATATTTGCTCCTTGAAAAAAGAAGAGAATAAACATTCATCTTCTGTGTTTTTGGCCATTCTTGTCACTTTCTTCAGAGTGCATTGGCTAGATTTAGATCTAGATCTAGATCTAGATGGTAGTTGAAAGCATTCTCTCATATGTAGAACAGAGAGCGCGACTTTGAATACCACGAAAATGCACAGAGCAAATCATCAGCAGAACACACTCGAGAGTCTTTAGGTGAATTAAGCAGCTCAATTTTCCGGACTAAAAATTCCAGTTTTCTGTCTGTTGGTTCTGTCTCTGTGTTGCAAACGGCAGCAATTCATCCAGCTGACTCCGGCAGCTTATATCCTTGACAAATGGATGATGAATTCTCTTTATAAATACGTTGCAATACCTGACCACTTCAAAATATGACAGTCGAGGTAGTGGTCCATTCCTGTCACGACTTACCAATTTGCAAACTGAGTATTCTCCTCATCAATGGCAAGCAGTCCTACTTTACCGAGTAAAGTTAATAACATGTCATGAAATGTCTCTGGCTTAAATGAATCAAGTTCTCGAAACGAAGGCATTTCACCAAAGGTCATTGCACGAGCTTCTTGAGTAGACATTTTAGTGGGTCGACGCTTGGTCTTTGATGTGCTTGGCACACATGAAGGTGGCACATTGGTAAAAATTGAAGGAGGATTTACTGGAACATGATATCTCCCTGCTAGTCGAATCATTGCAGCATCCTTTGGCCAGTGCAATGCACAAACTCCCATGTAGTCTGTTACTTCTTCAACTTTCAGCTTATTAAATATTAGGTAAGCAAGCAATCCAGGCACGACGTTTCTCTTCACCTTTTGGGGATTTATATACTGGAATCTTCTGTTCAGAGGACTGATTCCTGTATCCTGTCCTGCATCCGAAAACAGAACACTTGTCACTTCCGCACCATATTTACAATTACACTGATTACACCAAATAAGGTTTTGTAATGATATCCAAAAGTGGAAGCGTGGTTAATGAAAAGTACAGAAATAATATCAACCTCACTAATAGTATTTTAAACATATCACATAAGCACAAAAACACAAATGCGACTGTACGCTCTGAATGCAAACATTCGAATGCGCCGTGGACAGCAAGTGTGTTGAAATGTGCAAGGATAAGGAAGTCCGAATACGAGAAAGAGGACATTTAATGATATCGACGCATACTTTTAACATTGCTGGAAACGGGGTATCGCATATGCTATATTACATTTCAGTGTCGACTTCAATGCCAACACACACGGGCAGTGCATCTCTTTCATGACGCAACAGGTCAGTCCAGTCAGATGGTCAGACCAATGAATTTGCATTTTCTCCGGTAAGCTGACCTGATACCGTGTATATATATATTAGCAATTCTATCAAGCGATATACTTTAAAAAGACCGTTCTGTCTTGTCTTTCATAATACAATATCTGTGAATGTGAACTGCCATTGATGTTTTGATTAGGTAATATCATATTTTTATTACTATCAACTCAGACTAATAAAAACAAATAAAATAAAAAATTCATTCATGAATTTTCTTATCGACAAGCATACAATTACAAGAGCTCATCCGCGTACAACGAGTAATATAATGACAGAGTTATCAGTGTAAAGATTTGTAGGCCAACAGGATGTCACCTACAAATGCCAAAGGCAGATTAAAGTAAAGATGTTGAATAGTATACTAATAAAATTATTCATCATAACATTTTATGTCATTTATAATGTTTACATTTTTATGTCATTTGTTTGAACATCTATTAGCAGTTAATTGTTCAGTGATTTTAAATTTTCTGTGATGTCAGCAATGACATTGCCTCTAACTGAATGCTGCCTCTTTATAACACCAAGATATTTACAAAATATATTTCTTTTTCATTTTTTTTCAGCGCCATAATATAGGGTTTTAAATCATTAAATGATATCGTCATTAACGACAGACTGAAAACATGACACATCAGATAATGGTATCACAGATTCAGAAACCAAATGACATGATTTAAGTATTTGGTATGTGTTAAGTGGACATTTTTCAGTTGTAGCTTAAACAGGTAAGAGACATGTTTTTAAAAAAAATTAGAATGAAGAGCAATTTTCCAACACAAAAAAAAAATACAATCGATGATATGAGATAAAGTTTATTTATTCTTAGAATGAAATTCCATTCACAGTCAACGAGACATAGACACAGTATTCATGAAAAAGACATTGACACTCAACACTCAACATGCATAGATAAAAAAAAAGTTCAAACAAATATAAATAGCATCAGAATAAAGTACTCAAGAAACACTGGCTCAGCTTGCCATCACTGATGGCAAAAAATGAATTTTGTAATGCTCTCAGTTAGTTCTTATACGTAGCAAACTCCAAACTTCCTTTCAAAATATTTGAGTTGATTACAGATAGGGTGCACAGATTATTCCTGTATTATGTTAAGTTTAGACAAGTTTCCTGATGAAGGATTTTCTTAAAAGTTTTTGGGAACACTTAATATCCATTTAAATGTAATACACGAAAAGAAATTCCGATTCCAACAGAAGAACACTGTCATATTTTTATCTTACATATTATACATATTTGTATATTATTTTCAAAATTGATGTCATTGTCTATCATTAGCAAGCATGTGTATGAGCATAAAGACTTTTGTTAATACAGTTAGTGCAAAATCAACCTATACATGTAGATAGAGCTAAATTACATATAATTAATCATCTGCCCGCAAAAAAAAAAAAAAGGATTTTCAGTTTCATTTTTCCATTGGAAACCTATCACATTCAGGCTGTTTTCAAGTACATGTAATATTAAACATCCTCTGATGTCTCCAAGTCTCCCTTCCCCCTTCCCCTCAAACACAGAAAGTACATTCAACATGGACAAATTTCTTCTCAAAAGGCTAATAGTTAATACTACATCAAGCATGGGGAAGTACTGAAACATGGGAAAGTTGCAAATTTGTCAACAATTATAGCAATTAAATTAAAATTCAGTAAAGAGTATTATGAAACTTAATGCACTTATTGGTGTGTTTCTATACAAAGAGGTTGATGGTTTCTTTGCAATATCCCACAGCCTGATTTGCAGACGAGGTAACCTCCACCAGGAGGTTGAAAGACACATATAGAATGATGTGCAGAAATCCCATATACGTCTTTCACATTTTTCTAAATTTCTTAATTTCTTCTCATGGTACTTTTGAAATCTTCTTCATTAATATGAATTTAACTTTTACATGAACATGCAATTTCTAAATATCCAACAGAATGTTCTTTCAGGATCTCTTTTAGCATTGTTGCACTTTTTGCCTGACAAGGGATTTCACAGCATCTTCATTTTGTAGGCCTATATCACATGCACTGGAAATTAAATGTTGCTAAATATTTCAGCAAACAATCCGTCCTCATAGAATTGCTGATTTTGGATAGTATTTAACAATAAAATCCTTCTTAATTTCTCTTGCACTTTGCTCTGAATGTTAGCCATGACATATTCTACTATTTTAGGCTAGTTACTCTACCAAATATGAAAAAGAATTGTTTTAAAAAAACATCTCCCTTCAGCAATTTGTTGTTCTTAACTGATGAGGTTGCACATTTTTTTTCAGGTTTTGACTTTCAAAAGTTAATAAAAAAAAAAAAAAGGCCTTGGGTCATTGTACAAAATGGTGGAACAGTGAAGTCAATTCACAGCACCAGTATGGCAGGACTGGGAGAGGTCATCAAACAGAATTACATTACTATCACAACTGTGAAACTAGATCTAGATCTAGATCAAAATCTTCATGACATCACCTGCTCTGAAGAGTTCATGACAAGTAATTGTAAAAGGAAAATGTAGTTTGTGAGACATATTTTTCCAGTCAGCGTTCTAAGTCTAAGCTAAGTGCTATTATCCATTTTCAGTATGACTGTATGTAGATCTAAATCAACCCTCTAGATTTTGTGATAAAAGATGATAAGATATATGAGACCAAAATCTGTACCAATTTGCAGAGCTTTTAATTATCTTGACTCTTGTGACAACACAACCCTGCATATAAATATTTAAATTTGTAGATTATTGATAGATTCTTGTTTATTTGTAACATCTTCTGTGCATCAGATTTTTGTTTTCTTTTCTTTCTTTTTTCTTTTTTACAAAAATTCACTCCGACGAGAATTACATTTTTAAGTCAAGTAGTTTATAATTTTATAAAATGAAATTCATTTATTTCATTTTATCACTATGTACACCAGCTTCACAAGCTGAACGATAGCACAATCTGAGTTTTAACAATATGATTTCTATAGTGGATTTTGACCGTTTTTTGTGAGCCACCACCAATAGAGTTGGATAAAAATTGCGTTTTTCCTTGCTTTACTCTCCATAAGGTAATGCCCCCAAAAAAGTGGCGTCAAAGAAGAGCATTTGTTGTTCGTCGAGATAACCATCCCAGAGGAGGTTGAAAGGCGTAGAAAAAAACAAAACCAGAAATTGTTTTAGTTCTCTACTTTACCAATGGCCCTTTTTTCTCGCAAATTTTACAATTTTATGAAATATTGTGGCTCTAAGTTATAAATCTACAAGTTACTTACACTTATGGCGCTTATTCTAAACTAACCCAAACTCTCTAAATTACTGTTCTGACTGTTCAGGTGTTTTTCTTTTCAGATCTACCTCTAGATCTAGTTCTAAAATTTGATTATTATCAAGTCTCAGCAGTAGATCTAGAATACACGTATATCATTCGACATATTGCGAACTAAGAACATTAATGACCTGCCTGTAGAAGTTTCATGGGATCCCGTAATGACACAACAACTTAACAAAGAAAAAATGCGCCCATGGTTTGAATCTTGAAAAAACGCACAGCAGAAGAGCACAGTCTTATACCCTCGTCGTAGAGGCAGCTGCTCAGTAAACGCAAACGCTGCCACGACCATTAACGTAAGGGAGTCTAGTTTTAGACATTCGCAGAACATCTCAGTCTATCGAACGTACATTTCAGATCAAACGGTCTCGTGAATTTACTATTCAATTATTATTGCCTTTTTAGAATAACATCAAACAAAGTAAGTTTTTCGATTTTATCTGGGTAGAAACACATATCTTTAGGCCAACATGCTGTGTGCCAAATCTCATATGGATGCATTTAGTGGTTTTCGAGTCCAATAACCTTCCATGTTTCAGATTTATAGTACAGAAGACAAGAAGAGACCCCACGGTTCTCGCGGGAGATTATTTAAATATAGATCAAACCGATACCGCCCTGAGGCTTAAGGGGCGGGGGGGGGGGGGGGGGGGGAGTCCTGAG
>JBCEWB010660282.1:0-35227 GCA_039654565.1 Peronia peronii
GGGTCCTTAAAAAGTTTCCCCCCCCCCCCCCCCCCCGTTAAAAACTGGAAGACGAACTCTCTTTAATCAAACTCATTAGGTTGGTTCCGGCAAATTTGATTTAAGCGGACTCGACTGTACTCTAGAGTATTATCGTTTGGTGGAAAAACCAGAATCCTATGCATAAAGGGCTAAATTAGACTTACATTATGCAAAAGCACAGTATCATCTCTGGTCAAGTGGACAGGTTATTAGAGCATTGGAAAAGTGGATTTCATCAGTCATTCTCCATTCCTTTCAGTGACTAAATTGCTGGCCATCTGTTTCTATAGATTACCTTATATTTCACAAGAGGGATATAAGAAGTATTCCTGAAAGAATGACTATGATTGAAATTCCTTGGTGTAATCCTCTATTTCAGTGGAGACGCTTCAATTTCTTCGATAAAGAACCAGTGAAAGATCCTGCCACTGATCAGATCTTCGATCAGCTAAAGGTATACCACCAAGCACAGCTGCCATGAATTGATCATTATAGGTTTCCACAATTTATGTACATTGTAAATTTTATGTTACACTGTGGATTAATGTTTTGTTATAGCTGCATATTTATATGCTTCCTTAGAGATTATTTTCACAAACTGTTTTATCTAGCCTCACTTCTTCCATCATCATGTTCTAAATATTAAGTATTTATTGTCCCTATGGCAGCCCGGTGTGTTTACATTTTTCTAACCTCCCATCAGTTGAAATTCAGTGGTTGTAGAGAAACAACCACAGTTGATTTCTTGTTCAAGCAAATTGCCCCATTTATTAAATTTAAACAAAGAATAAAAGTGATTACTGTATCAACGATCTATTTTAATACTCAGTGCGATATAAAAAGGAGCAGAAATTGAGAGAGAGAAAGGAGAGAAAGAAACAAAAAAGGCAGATATTGTGGGCTTTTGAAGAGCTAAATATTAAGAATAAACAACTTCCATTTTTATCTAAAATGTATAGAGCCTGATTATGCTTTTTTACTCACTGTATTTGACTCACAGCTTGATTGAAAGCTGAACCACATTTATCCAGGTCTAGATCTCTAGATCTAGATCTAGGCTGGATCGCATCTCAGTTCATGAAAGATCTTATGTGTATCGTACATGTAAGATTCATCGGCATTTTGCTCATCATCCAATTCTAGATCTAATCCTATGTCAACACCTGATTTCTAATTACTTCTGTGTCACTTTCATAGTCTATAGCATATGAATTGAAAGTGAGTGAATGAGATAGCGAGAGCGCAATAGCAATCGACGAGGCAGGAGGTGTACAACATGCTGTGTAGTTGCCTCAAAAGATGTGCTAACACACCCTAGATGTCACAGAAACCTCATTTGATTCATCAGTGAATTTCCTTTCTATTATTAGATCATGAGCATCATTTTATCGACCAATGACAGCCCACCAAAAAGGAGATGTTTCCTTTGTCTGTTTCTGTCGGTCTGAGCGGTTATAGTGTGGTCGGCCGAGTGTCGGTTTCCGTCAGTCTAAACCCTAGGCAGCGATCTCAGGCATGTTGGTTTAAACACAAAAGGGTAAAGAAACTCCATTTGTTTATTTCTGGAGTTCTGGTGGTCTCAGCTGTTTCAGACGATTTTATGAATTATTAGTAAAGGGCAATGTTTACATTCAGTGTGAGGAGATATTGTGCATGTGAATCATTTCTAGAATTATTTTAGGTCTTCAGTATTTCATTTATAAATTTGCCCTAAACAATTTTCATTCACTGATTGTCATTTCTATTTCAGGATGTCAATGTTTCAGCATGTACAAGTGGGCGAGGCCAGCTGGTGGTTGGTGACTTTGAAGGAAATCTTTACTTTATCAACCGTCAGATGGAACTTACTGCATTCCGAGCATATGAGATTAGGGTTACACATCTATTGCAAATGAAACAGCATAATTTGCTAATCACAATAGGGGTAAGTTAATATGTCATTCTGAAAAGTGGAAGTGTTCAGTATTTTCCCAGTGACAGCTATAGTGACTGAGTTACTCCCTCAGCTGTAAGATTGGAGTTGGTCTTTCTGTCATCTTTTGTATGGTAGAAGCAGGGACAGTGCAAGCCAGACAAAAAGTATTGTTTAATTTATCTAAAGTTCTGTGAGTCTGAAGTGATTTCTGTGAATTTTTAAATATGAAGTTAGAAATATAAAAGAGACCTTGAGTCTCTTGAGGATTGCTGTATCATGGCTAACATTGTTGCATGTATCTTATATCATTATAACAAACGTTTCAGAGTAGGCAATGAAATCTCAGTATTCTTTGGATATACTTGATTGGTACAGTGGTCTCCACCTAAGGCCCTGGTCACCAGGAGACAAAAAAGTAGGTTCTTAACCAAATGGACTCTTAGGCAAATTGAAAAGTTGCACAACTCTTCTGACCAACCACAACCCACTATCATGACTGCTACGATTAGCTGATTGTTACCATTAGTTAAAGTTTTATCTATATTAACGTGAAAGCGTTTTCTATTGTGGTTTGTTTTATAATAAGATACAATTCCTAACCTCTCTTGGTGTATGATTTCATCAGTAATGCCCAACGTTCAAATGTCAAGCAAGTTTCCACATTTTGACATCATTGTTGAATGAAAACATGATATTGCTATGTTACCTTATGAAAAATCGCATGAGTGGCTCAAGTATCATAAATTAGCCAGACCGACTGAAGCAAGAAAACAACTGATCAAACAGGAAACTAAACTTGTTATACACAGAATCAATCATGGGCACTGCCACATATGTTGTCAAACAAAGAAATGCTTACGGGCTGTCCACCTGTGGCCTGATTATGTAGTCATACATCAACTATCATTTTCCCCTCCTCAGGTCTCTGTTCCCTCTACCCTTCCCCATTTTACAACACATCTAGCGTTTCTCTCAAGTGGACAGTCTGTCATGAAATTATACCATGAGTATTTGTGTGTTTTGGCCTGACACCAGGCTCTAAGGTGAACTTTTTATTTGGGAGCAGGTTTTTAGAGGGATTAATTATAGAGAACAAAATTCTGTTCCACAACAGAGACGGTTCTTTGGCGGCGGGTTCTTAGGCAGAGACCACTGTATTTAGATGTCAGTGATATTTTATTGTTTAGTTTTGTTCTGTTTTAGGAAGATGAGCAAGGAATCAACCCACTTATCAAAGTTTGGAATCTTGACAAAGTAAGACTCAAGCATTAAAACTTATTCATATCAGATTAATCTTTACTGGAGCATTAGGACTGTGCCTTGTTTTATCCTTTTTTTTTTGCATGTAGTTCTTTTTCTTTTTGTTTTATTTTGTTGTTATTCGTTTTATATTTTATTTGTTTAAATGGTTGTTGTTTTTTTTGGAGGGGGAGGGGAGGGTTGGATGTTGACAATGATTTTAAAAATGTCTTATATGAGCGCTAGAGAGTATTTGAATGCTAGATGAAAAGATTTTCTTACAGTCCCTTTTTTATCACTAAATGTTTTCAGTAAATTTGATTTCATGATATCATGTTTTTAGAGGAGTGGATATCAGTCATATCACTAACTGTAAAATCTTTAGAACTGTTGAGAATTAAGTTTTGAATATGTAAAGAAATCAGGTAATACCATTAAAAGGAGATGTTTCTGTTTTGATCTATCTTGCTTGGTACTATTTATGTTTTTTATAAATTAGATTTTGTGTTTTGGTTCTTCATTTTCTCCCATTTCCTAAATTCAGATGGAAAGAGGGAATCCTACATGCACACGTTTAACAAGAGCCATCCCAGGAAACAGACCCACACCAGTGAGTAAGGCTTGTTTTTTACAGATGTGAGATGAAAGATACGTTTATTTTAGTGAGTGGTATTTGTAGGCATACACCGTCACTAAGGCTTTGTTTTTTCTTCCATATAGATTTAAAGTTGAAAGTTTCAGTTTCAGATGATAACTTTGTTTTCTTTTTGCAGTATTTTGACTTTATACATGTTATATAACAGTATTGGTTGATAAAGTCAAATACTGAGTATTTATATCATGATGCAAAAAAAACCAGAATGGAACTGTTTCTTTGGGAAGAGGGTTATCTTAGCCATATCACCAGGGCATGTACTTAGTCTGATGCAATGACAGATGATTGTAAACTTGGATTAGTTTGAATGTATGTCAAATAGCAAAAGACATCTTTTCAATTCTTTTTTGGTCCATCACAGGTCTCTGCCTTTTCAGTCCATGAAAATTTGAACTTTATGGCTGTGGGCTTTGAAAATGGTGTTGTCCTGCTGTTTAAGGGTGATGTCACACGGGAGAGGTAACAAAGCATTTTAATGACCTGTGTTTAATAATCTTAGTTGTCATCTCTCTGTTTTGCCAGTTCTGTCCTTCTTCTTTTTTTATCAGATGACTGAAATAGTCATTGTCAGCATGGTTAATGTAAATCACAAATAACTACTAACTCTGAAGAGTTTTAGCTTGGAAATGTGAAAGACCGCTCTGGTCAAAAATTTGTTCATCATGTTTTGTATTGGAATTTCTTTCTAGACGAATTCAAGGTTATAACATGGTATTTTTAATATATTATCTTATAGCATAAACTATCAGTCCTTGAACTGAAATACTAATGCCATCATAAAAACCTTAGCACAGCAGTAGTTTCAGTTGACACATCTAGGGTTAAAATCATATGCTGCTGCCTTTGAACATTAATATATTTGTTCCGACCAAGTGAACAGCTGGAAATCCCCGTCTAATTTTGGTAAGGGGATACAAACACTTCAAACTGCTCACTACCATTGACATGGCAAAAACAACAAAAATGCACGGGACCGGTGACAAGTTGTTGTCGGATCTTGTGGTGGAGGGGTAACAAACATCAGTGAGTGTTCTATTTTAGCAGGAGGGTACAAACACTCCTCCGGGGATTTCCAAGTTTTTTGCTTAGTCGAATGTGAACTATTCCAGGTCACATTTGGTCAGAGATAGAATCATGTACTGTAGCAGTTTTTCTGTGAGAATAAATTATGATCAGTGTGACTGAATAGTTGCCTTTCCATGTTAATGGAAACAGGATTAGTGAAAGTAAGTGGTCTATTATTTTTCTGATTTTTTCTGGCAGACACAGCAAATCAAGAAATGTGTATGAGAGTGTGAAAAGAATAACGGGCCTTGCATTTAAAACTCAAGGGAAAGATGTTTTTCTCTTTGTGGTGACGGACAGCACTACATTAGCTATAAACATCACTGCCAAAGATCAGCAGGTGAGTAACGCTATCTTTACCTTATAAGCTTTGTATGAACCCTATAGATGTGCATTTTCATTTACATGTTTTGTTTCTTTTTTTCACTAAATGCCAGTTCCAATGTTTCAGTTCGACCGTTCAGAGAAATTGTATGGGTTTAAATCAACAAACATTTTTGTTTTTGCTTTTTTTTTTTTATGATGTACTTATGTGATTACAATTAATCAAAGTAGGAAAAATATCACACATTAAAAAGAACTGCTCTTTGACATCAGTCACTAATGAATACCAGACTGAATTTTGCCATAATATTATCAGAATAATGTTAATAATCATTATTGTGGCAGTTCTCTCTAAAAGAGCTTACACTTGGCAATGATTGTTATTTATTTGCAGACCACACTGGAGAATACAGGTGCAACTCCTGGTTGTATTGTGATGAGTGATGCTAGTCAGGATAATCAGCTAGTGATTGGGAGACAAGATGTAAGTGCTTATAGATCTAGCTAATAATTATATTAAGTTTATTTCAAGTCATGTCTAGTATTGTACAGTTACTTTTCTATGATGGTGGAGAGCAATTTGTGATATTGTCACTTCCAAATTCTATAACTGATTTATTATCTTTAGAAGCCCTGTTGAAATTAAATTAAATCTTTTCTTTTTATGACAGTAATACAGTATGTTGTTCCGGTTATGATTATATTTTGTTAAATTCTTGAATACATTGCTGGAAGTGAGAAGTTGGTTCTAAATTAATGTCCCTCTTCCAGGCTGTGTATTTCTACCAACCAGATGGACGTGGTCCCTGCCTTGCTTTCGAAGGCATTAAGCTACAGCTTCATTGGTTCCGTGGCTACCTCATTATTGTGGGGAAGGAGAGCAAAACATTACCCCGGGCTCCAGTGCTGTATGTGTGCATTGATTTTATTTTGTCACGCTCCTATCATTGCACTCACGATTTTCTTTTGGTCATTTTTACTCTTATTATTTTAATTGCATTAAGATTTTACAAGATTCTTTAAGTTCGTTTTAGTTTTTGCAGAAGTTCCACTGTCAAAGATTAACGGACTTTACATAAAAGCAGTTTTGTTGGACAAAGGAAGATCTTAGATTTTTTTACATAAAAGCAGTTTTGTTGGACAAAGGAAGATCTTAGATCTTCAAAACCTGAGTATTTGTTTGGCTGTTTCATGCTTTAGAGTTCAATAATAGTCTCTGATATCAAGTACAGCTAAGGTTTGAAACTCTGAAATGGAAACTATTTCTGCTACTTTAACTTAGTAGCATTGTTTTATTCTACTGAAACTTACATGTATTTTCAGATGAGTGAAATCCAATGTTTATTTTATAAGAAAACCTGTATTTACCTTTCCTTTCACCAGTGGTCCCCATGGTTTAGAGATGAACACAGTGACTGTCTATGATATACAGAACAAATTCATTGCCTACTCGGCTCCTTATCCAGAAGTAATCGATGTCATGTGTGAATCTGGCTCAATTTTCATTTTCACTGGAGATAGAAAAGTATGTAATGGTAACTATTCATGTCATGGGAGGGAATGTTTAAAATTGAGTTCTGAGAATGGTTTTTTGAATGCTTGAACTAAGGACTTCTTAAGCTTCAAATTTGGACTCGATGCTCAAAATTTTTTTGATTTTGTGTCTGGTTACTATAACAATGCTGCCATCTAGGATTTTGTATCTTGAAAATTAGCTATTTTCAAAAGTCTAAGATCAAAAACATACTGGTCTATCTGATTAGCAGCCATCAAAAGGTAGGCAGCTGTTGAAGGAAAAAATGTAAACATAGTGAATCCGTCAAACTGTCACCTTCCGGCGGGATTTTTAAATGTGAGCACGTGGTTGTTGTTTCTCAATGGCACCTGTAAAGAAAAAGCTTGCTTTATGGTGGTGATGGAGAAGAAATTTACCAAGCCATTTGATGTCAGTACATCCAGTAAATAAAAGCAAACGAATACAAATGGTGAATACCATCGTTTAATGTCTCAGCTGCACAACTATGATCAAAAATTCAAAAATGAATTGTATGTGTGTGAGAGAGAGGAAGAGAGAGAGTATTGCTAGCCACTAGGCCTATGTTTGTCAGGCAAAGTTGAATTTTTAAAAAAAAATTAAAGAATCACTTTATAGGCAGTAAATCGCAAAATCTTCACACCCATACCTAATTTTTGGTCACTGATTTCAAATCTGTTATCAAAAATAGCATTTGATGAAAAAAAAAATGTGTTTTCATTTTTGCGATTTTACGCTCCGCCAGGGCTATTTTTAGACATATGCAATGAAGTGAACGAAGTTCGTCCGGCAAGTCAAAAGAAGTGGAACATGCCACACTTCAACCGACTGATCACTGCCAGCCGGCGACAGCCGAAGATGACTATAATTACACCATCGATTTTGTCTATATTTTCCTTCTTGCACCATTTATATCCGTGACTTTGCACCTGATTTTTGCCGGATTGACGGATCAGTATGTTTTCGGGCTAAGACTCCTAGAGTACTGGATGTAATTGTGTAGAATTTGTGCTGTGTAAGAAAGATAATATGCATTTTTTTTGTTGTTTTTTTTTTGTTTATATGTCATACTATGTCTGTCATAAGTTTTTGAAATATGCATTGATGAATGTGTATATTTCTCAGTTTTCCACCAAATGTCCAATTTCCCTCCGCAGACATAAACAGATTTTAGAAAAAGGGAGCATGTTATTGAAACATATGCTATGGACAATATATATCCAAAATTTGTAATCAGTCAGGTGAGAAATAGCAAGGCTGTAAAGAAGAAAGTGAAAAAAAAATTACAAAAAACTTACATTTTGAGAAAATCTTGATTTGAAACACAGTTTCCTAGTGGTGCTGTACTGGTGCCGTTTTGGGGTATAAAGTTGATGTTTCTGGCTCTAGCCATTATTTTTCTCATATCAGAAGAAGTCCAAGTGTCTAGAAATAGCAAAAACCTGATTTTGATATTTAGATCCCCGAAACCTCATTTTCAAGAGCCGCACCCATCCTTAAACCCCAGGTTTGTAACTTCATATGAAATTATTTTGTTAGCTTATTGATAGAATTTATGTCCAGATCATGAATGATTAAGGACTGGAATAGGGTATCTGAGAACCTTGCGTGCAAAATGAAGATATAAAGTATTACCACACAACCAGTATCTTATTTTACTTTTTATCTTTCAGCTGTACCAGCTCCAAGAGAAAGATACCCAAAGCAAGCTTGAAATGCTTTTTAAAAAGAACAATTACTCACTTGCAATCAGGTATTGGTTGAAGAGCAAATAAGATAGCGAACTGTGGGCATTCTGAAAAATATATTGGCCGATGATGCATGTGAATAATGATTTGTCGCTAGAGTTATGTTATGATTCTGCAAATGATTTTCAGAGCCAGAAAAAGAAAACTGAAATAATTATTTCTGTGCACAGATTAAAAAAAAAATTCAGAATTCTGTAAAATATGTAGAGTCTTATCTGTTGTGAAAATAGCTCTGTTAGTGATATTGAGAAACAAGTGTTGACATGAGCCATAGGTATATCTAAATACATATATATATATCTGTAAGTGACAAAAATTAATACAGTTTTTAATAAGTTTGTAATTGCCAAGTGTTGGTGCTGATGTCTAACTGGTTTATGCTCTCTCTCCAGCCTAGCCAAGAGCCAACAGCTGGATCAGGATGGTCTCATTGCTATCTTCACCCAGTACGGAGACCACCTGTACAGCAAAGGGGATCATGATGGTGCTATTGACCAGTATATCAAAACCATTGGGAAACTGGAAGCGTCATATGTGATTCGCAGGGTATGTGTTTGTACTATTATACAATCAGCTGTAGTTAGATTAAGGTCTTATCAAATTGTTCTGTCCCTGTCAAGGGTTTCCAGTGGATTTTCATCCAATGAATCTGTTGAGATATAATATGAAAACTCCAGCACAATTCATCATGTTAAGCATTGCCTTAATCCTTGTATCATTTGCAAACAAATATTTTAATTTATGAGATCTTCAGCATTCAGCCTATTTTGAAGTATCTTGGTTGTTGATGTTGCTTAGTTTCCCAAGATTTGTGCTTCTGTGATATCTGTAGGATTTGCTCTGTAGGATAATAACAACTTATATACTTTGATGTTATATCCCCTTTGCAGTTTTTAGATGCACAGCGGATACACAATTTAACCAAGTACCTGCAAGCTCTCCATAAATCCCAGACAGCAACAGAAGAACACACAACCCTCCTCTTGAATTGCTACACAAAACTGAAAGATGTATCAAAGCTAGATGAATTTATTATGGTAATCTATGGTCTCAGCATTAGACTTTTTCATTCTATCTCTTTTGTCCCTTTCTTGTTGTATTTGTATATATTTTTTTGGAGTCTTTGGAAGAGATAATGGTGTGCATTTGTTGTATGTAAGTTGGCAGTCAAATCAGAAAAGGAAAAGCAAATCAGATAAACTGACATTATTACTGTATTATTTTATATAATAATCATGTTTGAAATTCTGGTGAATATTTTGTCCCTTACAAAGAATTTTTTTCATATATATATATATATATTTTTTTTTTAAAATTTAATGTGGGTCTGAGAATCATTTTATATATAAAGGCATATAATATACAGTCACAAGCAGTACAATACATCATGGGAAGAAGAAAATTAATATGTTTATTTAGAATAAAAAGTTCTTGCTGTGCTTAAGTTTTCTGAAAGGTTTTAGTTTCACCTATCATATAGCCCTTCTGTGCACAAAGTTTTAATAATTCATTCTTTGTGCCTCAGTAAATTTGTCAATTTGGGACTCAGTTAGCAAATTTATGTTGAAGAATGCTTTTTTCTGAAACTCTTGGGATTTCTGTTCCCTGCAGACCAAAAACCGAGAGGTTGACTTTGATGTTGAGACAGCCATCAATGTGTGCCGGCAGTCAGGGTATTGCAAGCATGCGCTGGCCCTGGCAGAGAAGCACAAGAAACATGAGCATTACCTGAAGATTCAGTTGGAGGATATCAAGGATTATGAGAAAGCTTTGCAGTATATTGGAAAACTTGACTTTGAGGCTGTAAGAAGATATTAGGTTATGATTTCTCTTTGTCTATATTGCTAAAGATATAAAATTCTTTCTTTCTTTCTCTCTTTTTTTCTTTCTTTCTTTCCTTTTTATTTATTTTCTTTATTTTTTCTTCCTTTCTTTCTGTCTTTCTATCATTCTTTCTATCATTTTTTTCTGTTTTGTTTCCTTTTCTTGTCCTTCATTTATTTATTTCTCTCTTTCTTTTTTTATCTTTTTTCTTTTTTTTTTCCTCTCTCTTTCTTTCTTTCCTTCTTCCCCACAGATTCTCCATTGTTTTGAGAAAATTAGTAATATGCAGATTTAAGATCAGTGGTATTTGATTATAAGATTTTGATATTCAAATCATAGACTGCACAACATAGGAATTAATTGCATTGTGTAACTGATACATCCTTTTGGTGAAAATGAAATTCATATATATAATTGTTTATTATCATTCTCATTAGAAAAAACTCGTTGTATATCTCCAGTTTACCTCTCCTTCTTGGTGTGTACAATATTATTTATGAAGGAATATATATGAATTATCTGTATGAATCAATGTATGTCATGGATCATCATACATTTCAGAGCAAATAGGTGTGTGTTCCTTACCATTACAATCTTAGTATTCCATTATTCACAAATTCAGTGTTCAGAAAATCCTCATTCATGTAATAGATTTATCCTGTCATTGCTCTCTTTATTCCTGGGCTTCTGGTGTTCATTACACATGGCTCATCATTTTCTTTTTCTCCAAGATGAGATAGGGGAAGATATGCTAAACTTTGATGATCCATACAGGGAAATTTGTCTTGGCAAGAGCATTTACTCTATGGGACAATCTCTGTCTCTTCACCTACAGCACAATACATGGAACTAGTCTATAACTACAATAGCAATTTCCTTATTATTTACAATGGTACGAAAGATCAATATGCAAATATTATATTGGCAAAGAACATGTTAAATGTTGAATCTGCATGGATGTTAAATGTTGAATCTGCATGGATTGTTACTATGTCCACCAACAGGCTGAGAGCAACCTTAAGCAGTATGGCAAGATCCTGATGAGCCAAGTCCCTCAGGAAACCACTGAGTTACTCAAACGTTTGTGTACAGACTACAGGCCCACTGACCGTAGGTCAAATTTTATCTCTCTGTCTCAGATCTAATACTCACTTCTAACCATGCGGACTTTTTTAAAGTCTAAACCTGTCTGTGCCCAATTCATGATCTTCTCTCAATCTGCTGACACTGATTTTCATGGCAAATAACATCAAATATAATTCTATATGTGTATAGATCGTAGCTCTTTTCTCTCTGCTCTCAATGTTCTATTACAGAATGATAATGAGAAATTCCTGGATCAAGATTGTACATATAACAGCAATGTGCAAATATATATCGTGATTAAGTATTCTGTATGGTGAAATAAGTGATAAGGTAGGGCATTTGTTAGTGGTAGGGTAAAAAAATTTTTTTTTCAGTGACATTATCTGATAGCTCTCATGCTCAGGATTACCATGACATGAGACATCACCAGCATTTTAGCATAAGTCTTGACATATGCCAGTATCTTAGAGCAATGATGATGCGTGCCATGGCAAATGAACATGGGACCAAGAGCTAAGAATGTTCTGTTAAACCCAGAATGTGACAGTTATTATATTAATTAAATTTTCTACAGCATGAATAAAATTTACATTTGAGATTGCAAGAAAAAAACTTCCTAAAATATCCAATTTACTTTTTCAGGACCAATGATTGATCAGACAAGTTTAGATGGTAAGTAGATATCGTTAATCAGGAGTGTCTGAAGTGTGTTTTGCTGTGTTTTCTGAACCAAGATATAATGCTGCCCTTTTCTTGTGTATACATTTTTGTTTATGTGTGGTATGCTACATGGTTAATAGTGTCATGGCTCGACACTCACTTTTTTCATATCCATTTGTAATTAATATTGTATGTTTGCTAGAATTCCTTATCTCATGTTTTTTTCTATATTCTCAGGTGATTTGTCATTGAAGATTTTGAAAACGTAGTGCTTTTGCAAATTTCAAAAGTCAACCTTGATGATTCTGCTGTTCCGATTGTAAAGAAAAGAAGAAAATGATCATCATCTTTATAGAAGCTTATATAGAAGTTTAGCTCATAGCACAAGTTCCTAAGCTAGCCTATCCATTCTTGGTCATCCTTGCTTGTGACAGGGATGAAAAATATAATTTGTCATAAGAAAGTGCTCCTGAAATTTCATTGCATCAATAACAGTTTAGAAGTGAAGCAGCCATTTATGTATATTTGTGACAAAACCTGGTGAATTGAGTCAAATGTCAAAAAGGACTCATTGAGAAACTCAGATTTTACTGAATAATGGTTAATTCTGAAGGAAATATCTCAGCACAAAAGATCTGAGGCTAAATGGGTCCACTGGAGTAAACAAGTACATCCAATTCCCCCTCTACTGACAAAAATATGTGCTGGTCTATGAAAAAGGTGAAATTGTTAGCAATTTTGCTTTTTGAATTCTTAATTTTCTCTCAAACTGAAGATTGTATTCATTATGTAGCTTCTTAAATTTTTGAAATATGTTTTGAACATTTGTTTCTGTGAATTTTTAAAGATTTCACAAACAAATTTTCAAAGAATTTCAGAAAAAATTGATTGATTTACCATGCTTAAAATAGAAACAGATTCGTATGCTGATTGGTCCGATAGATAACTTTGGCGATAATGGCTGTGATTTTACTTTAAAAAAACAACAACACTCAGGCTGGTTTTAAAGCCTATTTAGATGACTAGTTGCTACCATTTCATTGCTATTCTGACCAAATTCATACTCTTGTAACTTTACAGTAAATAATAGAATATGTTCATTTCTGGCCAGTTTTAGTAGATTAGATCTGATAATTATTTAAAGAATAAATGCTTTGCAAAACAGTTCCATTTGACGAAACACTACTAGATGATCTACCTGAAATGACTGAACGAAGTCAGCTGACTAGGCTCTTTTTTTTTTAATATGTTCAATAAAGTCATGTCAGAAAATAGATTCAAAAACACAATTAGAGGCAAAATTCTGAAAAATGCTTTTAGTATGTTAGAGATAAGAAGTTGAACTTTGGTATAAAACTAATAAGTCAGTTTTTGACATTTTATCCCAAATTGGCTATTTTTGCTTGTATCGTGGAACTCACCAGTGCGGCTCTTATGCGGTTTTCCCAAACTGGCACACAAATAGCATTGTGCATGAAAATTTTGATATCAGATCCATTTCATCTGGTGCACAACATGTGACTGCTAAAATATCTGAAGATCAAGTGTGGTTATCAAATGACGCATATAAAGCTCTTTACCTTAGTGTTCATTTTGTCTTTATGGATAAGGTAGTGGAGCTTACTGATCTTTATTTTCAGGTGCTCTGCCCGCACTGGCATCAATTATTATTCAGTCTAGTGAGTAATTTCTCTCAGCAGAGCTAATGTACTTAAAGCTTTTGCCAGAATCCCCATTTCTATTATGCATTCTATAACTCTCCCCACAAGCTTAACAAGCTTAGAGCTGCTAGGTCAACCTTTACCATATGGAATATGTTTAAGAACAACTAAGCTTTAACTCATTCCATGTGAGTACATTGTCCACGTTTGTGCCAGGCCACTATTTTCTGAAAGTACCAATTCAGGGGATGTAATCAGAATGGGGGTCTTTGATTGCTTAGTTTTCAAACAATGCAGACATGCTACATATCAAAATGATTGTAGGAAGATAGAGAACAAGAATATATTCATGATAAAAGGAAGATAATAGTGCAGGTGTGATTTAGATGGAAAAATGAATTTTAGGGGAGGCAATTTGCAAAAAATTAAAAATTGTACTCACCAAATCAAACCTGGACTTTTATTGATGCTGTCCATTTCTTTCCAGTAATAATTCATGCTTTGTCCTTTTTTGTGCAAAGTGCATTTTACATATTGAAAAAATTCCAATTAGTCACAAAGTTATGTAAATTTTTACACGATCGTCAGAAAAATAAAAATGATGTACTACTGTCACTAGAATTCTCGAAGTCGGGATCAGAATCACTTTATAGATCTGTGTCTCCTAAATATCAAACTACTGTTTGACTGCTCTTCATCAAGCAGCTCTAAGAACAGGTATTCAGCTACACTACCTGCCTGTCAAAACACAATGCCTAGATTCTCTCATTGTTCTAGATGCATGGATGTAGGTGTGGCCATTGTTTGTTTACAGTCTCAATGTAACTTTGGTCCTTTGAATTGCAAAACAAGAAGAAAAATTGCACCCAACAACTCAAAACTAATTTATTTGCTTTCCAGTGCTGAATTTTATATGACATACACTCAAAACTTTTGCATTGACCCTTTTTTTTTTTTTTTCAGCTGACATATCACATCTACTATAAGTTGTTTCAGACTTAAAATTTTTTTAACATGTGTAGCAGTTCAGAAACCTACTCTCAGTCTAATGTGTTTCTACTTACATACTTTAGGATTACTTGCATTGATACCTCAGTTTTATTTGTAGCCCTTGCATTAAATGTAGTATAGTTTGTTCCAGGGCTTAACAACATTCTAAAATATATAATAATTAAGAAATTTAACGAATTGTCATCAGGAAAAAGAAGTAGACAAATACTTTCTGAAATGCAAAACTGCAAGTTGGATTGAGTATTTTACCTATGTCTCATTGACATAACAGAAATGGGGAAAACTTCCATCTTTTGTAGTGTCAAATAAGGAAAAATATGGTCACAGCAGTCCCCTAGCTCTATTCTAGCAATACATGCAGTTTCATCCCCACCCATCCATGGGAGGATACTAGATAAATTGTGAAGTAAACAGATGAGAATCCCGATAAATAGGAAGGGCATTTCTTTGTTCAGTTTTGATGCTTTTTAATAAGCATTCCCTACCTGAATTCTCTTCCATTTAGTTTCCTCTTCTTTGTTTTCTTTTGTTAACTATACCCCTTTTTGTTAACAGATTTGCTGAGATGGGTATTTTGGATGAAAGAAACTGTTTCGCAATTCTTTTAAATATAAGTTAATCATGGACTATATAGCAGACACATTTTTTTGTTCTCCTACCAGTGTAAACAAATTAGCAAATTAGATGTTTGTACTTCTGTGGAAATATTTCTTTTTTTTTGACTAAATTCACAAATGTGTCAGACACAACTGGACATTATGATGAATTGTTGGGTCCATAATATATTGAAACTAAAATATCTGGCACCAATATTTTAAAGTATCAACTGGGAATTATTTCAGTAAAGAATGAGTTATATAAAATACCCTGTTTGGCAATTGTTAAAAATTATCATGATTCAGATATGGGATGCTCCTGCCTATAAACAGTACATACATTACTTTGTCTTTGAACTACTCAGGCATGCAAGCAATGTTCAAAATGAAATATATCTTCACTGACTGTGGATAATTTCGACTTTTTAGATTCATAGACAGGTTGTAGAAATATTCTTATGGTCCAAAGCAGCTAGCCTATTTTTTAATAGGTATGTAATATGACTGCAAGCAGGCACTCATTTGAAAGTTCAAATAATGCCTCAGAGCTGGTCCTGTATCCAAGTTCAGTCTGGCAGTTAACTGTATGCCCCTCTGTGAAGTGCTGTGAAATAATTATGCATGTGAAGTGTTTGCCTAGAGTGGGTGTCATTTACTTCATGTCTCACTATATTACTTCCCATTCATTATTATTTGCTATCATTTTTAGGACATCATCAGGGAGAATTTACAAGAACAATCTTGAGTTTAGGAAATCATGATTTATTCTCCATCAGTAATTTCCTCTTCTGTTTGATGTGGTCTATGTCAGTCAGAAAGAATCATCACTATGGTAGAGTTACAAGAAAACTCTAGACTTAGGGAACATTCATCATCAAATATTTATCCTTTCTGTTTGATGTGGTCCATATTAACTGAAAGAGGCAAATGGCAGGAACACTCTTAAATTTGTGGTTTAGGGTTTTTGCATCATCAGTAGGAGTGGGCACGAGACGAGCTGAGTACTCGTTTCTCGTGAGCAAAGCCTTGACCGTGGCGTCTCGGGAAATGATCCACTGCTCGACAGCGAGAAGCAAGAAGAGAAGTGACAGAGACGAGAAATCACACGAGAAACGGACAGTCGCCAACACGAAGCAGAGACACGACGAGCGAGAAGCTTTTGCTCATGTGTCGCCAGGCAGGCGGTCTGCCATAGCTCGTGTCGGCTGGACCTTTTGAAGTGTGTCGGGGGGGGAGGGGGGGGTTATGCTGGGCTTTGTTTTGTTTTAGATCTAGACCTGTGATATTAGTGAGGTGCTGACGAGAGGGCCAGACGCCTAGTCTTTAATATAAGGCTGTGTACAATGTCATTCGTCCTATTTTTCCTTTCTCTGCCTTTGCTCCACGTATTTCACTTGTTCACTCTAACACACAGTCTAGCTGTCACTCTCGGTTGTATCATTTCTCTTTGCAGTTTCTTCTTGAATTCTAATGTTGATTCCATCCTAATTAATTGCCTCTCTCTCTCTGTATCTTTCTTTCTCTCACCCCACCCACCCACACGCTTTGTCTCTCACTAACAAGATAAATAAAAAAATGAATGCAGTGCCAGTTAAGGAAAATAGTGGATGGCAACATCACGCGAGCCCTTCTCAGTCTCGCTCAGCTGTCTGTCTCAAAGTCACGAGCCGAGCAGTAGGATTTCTCTTCTCGGTACCGGTACCAGCGAGAAGTGAGGTGACTTCCCAAGCTTCTCGCTCAGTGAAAAAAATGTACTACTCGCCCACTCCTAGTCACCAGGATGATGGCTACTCTACACCAGCTCTGAAGTTAAGGGAATTGGTTTATAATATATTCCTCATTAAATTATTTTCCGTTCTGTTTTATGTGATCTGTGCAGGTGGCATCCCCAGAATTCAGAAAGCCAATGCAGAAGAATTTATTCACATATTTGTGAACAACTCAGCCAGACTGACAGAGTTTTTGGAACACATGATAGAAGTAAGTGAAGCATTGGTGTGGGGAAAAACTTCACCAGTTCACTACATATCACAGCAGAACTCTTTAAGCTTTGTCAAATAAATTCACAAGATAGAGCATAAAAAAAAAAAAAAACAGAAAGAAAGATGATGAAAAAAGCTAGTTTGCTCCAACATTGTTATGTTAAGAGTTTTGTTTTTCACTTCGGTGATTAGAAAAGCAGCAGAAGTGCTATTATTTTGTTATACAGACTCTTTATATACATGGTACACCCAAAAAAAAAAAAAAATTAGCCATAAAAAGAACATGCTTCAAAGAGAGCAAACTTTTCATTCCAATGTGTGGTGAGAAATTGTGTGAACTTCATGTCCACCAAATCCTCAGGCATTGAAGTAAATTACTGTGGTAACTATGTCACGTTGATGGCCTTTAGTGGTCTTTAAAAAATAGCTGTGCCATGTATGTTACATCAACACAATTTATGTCACATATGTCATGTGCTGAAAATTCATTTTAAAATCTATGGCAGTGTTCCTAAAGGCCAAGGTCAGCATTGAAAGCCAGAATCCACATTTTTGAGTTGAACACTCTTTTAATACTATAAACATATTGGAAGTGTGTTCCTCATTCTAGGGTAGTTTTTCATGTAAAATGTGCATGGTTATCATGGAAATGCTTGAAAAGAGCCACCATTTTGGATTTTCTCCTAACTTTTCAACCCAAATTTCTCATAAACTATCAGTCACAAAACCACCAAACTTCGCAGAAACATTCTTTCATCCAGTATAAAGATTTTTTTTGGATCAGTTTTTGGATATTTTGTAAAATGTATGTATTGCTATTTTTTAAAAATTCCACTATATATTTTATGCAAATTTTCACATTTTTGAGAAGAAAAAAATCGTTAAAAAAAAAAAACTCGAATTTTTAAAAAAACATCAGCAAAATCTTTATCTTACGTTGCTGCACACTTCCTGTGAGTTTCAAATAAATCGCATGGGTAGATTTTACAAAATTTGGGTTTTATTGCAACAAAAACACATTTTGAGTACATCGCAATTTTCTAAAAGTATAGTGAGTGTCAGTCTCTTTTCCCATGATAATGTCTGTCTGTAGTGATTATTTCCTTCAGAATCCACCAAGAACACAGCTAGAACCTCCTCTCCAGTTCTTCCAGTTCTGACTGCCTTCTGACTCTTGCATTCTCCCTGCCTCTAAGTTTGTTTTTCTTACACTAACAACATGAAGACACTAAACAGTATAACATTCAGCACAGTGTAGTTTACAAGTGGAAACAATCTTTGAATGGCATTACTTGCACACATGGAGCCAGTAGAGACAAGTCAACCATCGCTCGCCGCCAGTGCACGGCCCACGAGCACATAGGCGATATGTGATCAGTTCATATATGGAAGTATAATACTATGAAGGGAGAAGGGAATGTGTACGTTTCTCATGACCCTGTGATGGGTGTTTGGCATGGAAAATTACGCTGAAGGAAGGAAAGGTTACCATTGGTTAAGGGAAAGAGGTCGGATTTTGTAACGATACTAAATTTGAAGGGTTCTATCCGATGCAAAGTTGTTTGTCTGGGCTATGAAATGAGGCATTTTGATAAAAGAATAAACAATTATGCACTTACCTCACTGTGCAATAATGACAATTTTGGGTCCTAAGACTCAAAATCAACTTTTGACCCAAAAATGCATTCCACACTATCAATAAGAGGTCAGAGAAATAAAAATATTGCTAGAATGCAA
Source organism: Peronia peronii (assembly GCA_039654565.1). NCBI lineage: Eukaryota > Metazoa > Mollusca > Gastropoda > Systellommatophora > Onchidiidae > Peronia > Peronia peronii. Next base: position 19,059 of record JBCEWB010660282.1, read on the forward strand.
AATTGACAATTTTGACCCTCAGCATTGATTTTCACTGCCAACCTTGGCCTTTATCTTTTAGGCATTATGCATTCACTATTTATTTTTGTCATATTTTTCTATACATTATGAAAACATAAATGAGATATGGTATAATGTTCTCTTCTTTTTTTTTTTTTTGACGTTTTTTCTTAAATACTTTCTTCTAGGTCCAGCCCAATTCCTCTCATCTGGTGTACAACACACTGCTAGAGTTGTATTTGCATGACATGGTCCATGAGAAAGTCATCTCAGTAAGTGAAAGAACTTTTACAATTTTCACATTTAACTGATCCTGAATTCATCAACAGGCATTTAAATTATAGAAATAAAGAGTCATCAGTGCAGGTGGGGCATTACAATTTATTTTGATTTAAAAATGGCACTGTGTCATTTTCAGTTGTGGTTGGGAGGACAAGCTAATCAGTTTTAATTGTAAGTTGGTAAATTTTACATGTTCATATTCATCCATGATGAACCATTATTGAAAGTGTTCTGATGGGTTTTGTCATAGATTGTTGAAATTTTTGCACATTTTTGTTCCTCAGGCCAGGGTTGACAGAGAGAGGAAGACATTGGAGCTGCTGAAGAATCCTGATGTGAGTGTCTCAGCCATTTATTATCTGATATATACGGAAACTTTCCTGTTTACAAAGAACAATATCATACTCAAAATGCACTTTTATTGCAGCCATTCATGCAAGCAAGGTAAGTGTGAAGAACGAACAGAAATTTTATAACTCAAAATACTTGATTTTGTTTGCTAGAGATATACAAGAACATAAATAAGACTTTTAGAAACAAATTTATGCGTGATTACATACATAAAAGGAAACTTGATTTTTTGATACACTATAACGTTTCAAAGACCAAAAAATGACATAGAGGAATGTATTGGTCGTTTCTTTTTTATGTTTCATTTGAGGAGTGGAAAAGCATAGCATTACGTCAATTTTTGTTCTTTTTTTTTTTTTCTGTTTTGTGAGTGTCATGTTTTCACACCTAGCCTTGTTATGCCTATTCCTTCATTGTCATACAAAAAAACTGAACTAAAAATGAAAATACATCCAAGGTCTTGTTTCATTGATACAAAACACAGGGAATGTGATAAAAAATCTCCACTTTACTAAAAACTAGAATCTGATCCTTTTTTTGGGGTTGTGTTTCCCCTCCATATTTTGAAAACCTTTATTCATATCATCCTTTTGTGATCTGTGCATCAGTTTGTTCCAGATTTCATCTGCTGTGGTGAACATTTGATTCTACACATTGATATGTACACATGTTTTCAGGAAATTTCTCTGCTCATTTGATTCTCTTCTTGCCCTGAGATGTTTGTATCATGCATCTTTACTTTAGTTGCCCACATAATGTTTTTAAGAAATAGAATCTGTGGGAGGCTGAGGTAATTGTGTATGCATGCTCATGTACAGATGGAACCTAACAGTAACTTATTTCTTTCCTCTCTCTGCCAGGCAAACTATGACATAGACCAGGCCTTGATTTTATGCCAAATGAACAACTTCAAGGCAGGAATCCTCTATCTGTATGAGAAAGCTCATTTGTAAGTCCCTCATGCAAAACTCTGAAACATATTGCTTATCTTCAACCAGTTTGAAACACTGTTGTCTTTACCATGATGTGAATGGATCCCCATTATTAATACATTTCTGTGTCCATCAGAGTAGTTATTCCATTGAAAGTGCATTTTTTTTTCCTCTTGGTTGTTTTTGATTAGGAAGTTCTGCATAGTAATTTTTAAAAAATTGCAATTTAACTAAGGTTTCATTTTGATAAATGAATCACTCTGCAATGTGTAGGATGGTTCATGGAATCAGAATAGTATGTTCTAGTAGTTCTACGTGTAATGTGTGATTTTGTGATTCTCTGCCCACAGATATCAGCAGATACTCAGGTATCATATGGAACACTCAGAATTTGTCCATGTCATCGAGGCTTGCAAAAAATTTGGGTGAGTGGTCACAGTGAAGACATTCAGCCATAAATAAGGCACCTATCTATCTTCTCTCTTTTCAGTACCTTGTTACATTACTTTCCATTGTTTCCAGTCCTTTTATGTAAGAGTTGTTCTGATCATTCCAAGCCTGACATGGAAGTTTCAAAAAGGAAACAAATGACAATCTACTCTCTTTAAGATTTATTTTTTTAATTTGATTGATGCCTAAAGAACGGAGCAAAATAGAATAAAATAGAGTATGTTATGCCTTGATTTTATTGTCTTACAGGAAGAGATAATATTTCGTCACATTTGTTACAATGGCCTATATAAGAAGTACTTTAGTTCATTCTGATAACATGTATTGAAGATTTCTCAAGCAAATATTTAAGTGGCCTGTTGAGATTTTCATCAAATCGTCAATGGTATTTGAATATCATTATAGTTAATGAATAAATATATTGAAGAATACAGCGGACCTTTGAGTTATGAATGTCTCAGTTTACGAACAAATCGGTTTACGAACAAGCTTTGCAAACAAATTTTACCTGAACTTATGAACAATGGTTCAGGTTACAAACACTCCCACTGCTCATAGTCCTGTGGTTTAATTGTACATTCTTCATTTAAAAAAAAATATTTCAAATGTAAAAATACCATACACATTTTTCTGAGGCAGATATGGGTTAAGTGCATTTACTCTCATTTCAGTGTTTCAGTTTACGAACATTTGGTTTACGAACAGAGTATGGGAACGGATTAAGTTGTAACCCGAGGGTCCACTGTACAAAATTCCTGCAAGATGAATAATGCATGTTCTTGTTTTCCTTCGGACCTCTTGACAGTCAACAAGACCCTCAGTTGTGGGTGCAAGCTCTGTCTTACTTTGCCTGCAAGGAAGAAAACTGTAAAGCTCAGTTGATGGAGACATTATCACGTATCCTTTTGGCAATCCATCTTTTTGGTCATCATCTTCGTCATCATTTTATAGAAATATTTATAACTAAGACGACTGTCTAACTGGCAACTGATCAAATACATTAAAAAGAAGCAAACAACAATATGAAGGTCGTGATAGTAGAAAGTCAACATAATGGTATCACTTGCCAAATTTTCGAACCCTCTTTCCTCTTTGTCATTATCTTCTTCATTATCATTCTTATATGAATGTTTTGATTTTCAAGACATAGACCACCAGTTGATAACTAAGTGAACAACTCAGTTTTTATCATATTTGGAAAACTAAATCATCATAACCATCATCATTCAAGATCTTGCCCAGCATTGTGGTATCAATTCTTCTAATGTTTTCATACCCATATACCCATTGTCAATTGTGACACTGTATGGTTCTCATCCATGCTGCCAAGTCCATGTTTTGGTACATGTTTGTAATATGATATAATATGTGTTTCAAATAGAGAGTCCCACAAAGACAGATTTGAATATCTTCAAACTTAGATTTTCAGTGCACATATTGCTTCTATGAATATCATATGTTGTCATTTCTATGAAAAAATGCATGTTATTTTTTGAGTAGATGAGACTGAAGTTCATCATTTTTTTTTTTTAAATGAAAGTAAATATGAAATCATTCATTGGTGCATAACAAAACCTTAACTGTTACCTAGACATTGACAAAAAGAATCTGTTGCCTCCACTTATGGTCATACAGATTTTGGCCCACAATTCCACAGCTACCCTGTCTGTGGTCAAGGTTGGTACATCCACACAGCATTTTTTTTTTGAAAATTTATTTGGTACTTCTCAGTAGACAGAGGATGCTTTCTTCATGTTGTTATTTAACCCATTTGTGCCAAGAATTTATTTTCATAAAAATATATTCATTTAGTATTTATGTGCAAAGAAACAAAATACTTTTATCACTGATGATAATTTTTCACTTCTAGGATTCATTTTGATGCCATTTATCCTACAGAAATGTAGAGCACAAGCAGATATAGGTTTTTCAGTGCTTGAAATTGAGAGAATTGAACTATTCTTTATAGATTAAGAGAAGCCAATAAAATCCAAATTCTTTAAGTCACATCAATTTTATTTACATTCTTCTTTCACAAAACCAGAATAGAAACTGAATTATTAGAAAATTATGAATGAAACTTTTTCCTTTCAAAATCATTGTCTCTTGCTGAAGAATGACAGTATTATTTCTATAGCTTGTATATTTACAAACCTGCATTTTAAAAAAAAATTTTAGGACTACATAGTACGCAGATTGCAAATGGAGAATGACCAGATCGCTGAAGATGAGCGCTTAATCAAACAGTACAGAGAAGACACTGAAAAGAAAAGAGTTAAAATTGAAGATCTCAAGACGTCGTAAGTGAAGACTAACATTTTATAAAGCTGTCATGAAGGATATTCCATATTGAACTGTCATCTGTAAAGTGTTAATTTGAAATTATTGTCAGCCGTTGTTGTTTTTGTTTTCTTAGAGTAAGGTACAGATAATATTGTGACAACAAGATTACTTAACAGTGATAATATCTTTTGCATTTGCCATCTTTCAACTATTAATTCAGAGCAGCTATTTATATTGTGACTAGAAACTATTAGCACTGTGACTTCTTTATCTTCACACACATCGGCAACTTCAGAAATCATTTTGCCTCAGTTCTGTTAGTAATGCTTTGCAGTAATGCTTTGCAAATCCATTCTCTGCATGTTAACCTGAAGTTTAAAAATTATGATGTCGTACACTGAACATGAGCTAATGTTCTGTAAAGTGTTTCAATTTCTGTCTTAGTAACTTAGGTAGTTAAACGTGTATATGTGTCTGCCATCACTACACTGTTAATCAGAAGTCCTACTTACGATTGTTCCATCTTTTTTTTCCCTCTCAGGGCTAAAGTTTTCCAGGCCTCCAAGTGCAACATCTGCAGTCATTCTCTGGAGCTGCCATCTGTCCACTTCCTCTGTGAGCCTCATTCATATCATCAACAGTAAGTTAGTGTGGTCCTTGATGAATTCTTTATTCTGTCAACAAAACATGACCCCATCATCTCTCAGATTTCATTTGTCATCAACATCAATTCAGTAAATCATTATCTGCATAATTCTCCCACCTTTTGCAATTGGTAACTGCACTATCTTGATGCTGGAACTGTGAGAGGAAACTGCTGGCTTTCTCATGCTTATTCATATTTAGGAAATGAAAAAATAAGTTCAGATGACTATAAAGTAGGCAACAAAATATCAGGAACTAGAGTGTAGGCAAAATAATTATTTGTTACAGCATCTTTTCATCTCAACATTGGTTAGAAATATTCTCAGCCAGATTAGATCACACACCAATTAAAATGTCCTTTAACTTCTTATTTCAAATTACTTCAGATTGCATATAGAGAAACTTACATTTAATTTAAAATACAAAAGATTGCCATGATATAGATCTAACTGACAGCTGTTCTGAACAGCAATTATGATTTTTTTCACAATTATCATATATTATTTGATTTAACCACAGTGTGAAGGTGTACAAATATTGTCAATGATTCTGTGATGTAATTTGTGTCTATCCTCTGTCTCTAGATGTTTTGAGAGCTATGCAGAAAATGACATAGAGTGTCCACTCTGTGCTTCAGAAAACAGGTGAGTGAATGGTTGGATGGAGACTTTGAAACTGTTACTTATCAGAGTTTGAGTTTGAATTTTGCTTTACACTGCTTGTTTCCTTTCTTTCTTTGTTGTTGTTGTTGTTTTTTTGCCTGTATACTGTCTAGATAAATGTTGTAAGAAGAAGCTTATAATTTGTGGTGAGTTGAAAGCATATCCTGTTGTACAGTTGACTGAGCTTAAGCTGATGTACTTGGAGTGGAAAAAAAGATCAAATCATTTATAGTTCAACACAAGTGTTGGGCTGGATTGCATTTGCATTTGTTTGTGGCTCCTTTACAAAGACTAAGACTTCATAAATACTAGGGTAGGTTATGTTTTCCCCATCCCCATTCACCACACAGTTCTGCCATTGGTATGAAAGTCTGACTTTTAGTATTTTTTTTTCTAAAATGTTGACTGGTGAAGTGGTTGCCATTTTATGTGACGGAATTCAAATTTTAATTCATGAGAGTTACAGTCAAAAGATGCTAGGTTCATTTGATATCACGCTCTAGCAGTAATCATTGACCAGGTTATTCTTGAAGTCAAATTTATGAACTATTGAGTTCCTTACCATTCGGTTTATTTTGTTTTAAATTTCAGTCCTCTAGCAAACTGCTGAACTGAGCAAAACTCAGGCTGAGAACATGTGTGGCAATCTACATTTCATCACTCTACCCTTCCCCATAAACTTTTCTTTCTCTTTCTAAAGTGTGTCTCTCTTACACACACATACTTGTGCACACACACACATTCCTCCTCCTCACTCTCCATCTCTTACCCTCCCGCTCCCCCTCCTTCTCCTCTTCCTCCTCCTCTATCTCTCTCCTTCAGTCCTTGCTTTATCATACTTGTCATCAAAATGGAAAGATGGAATCAGTGTGACGATCATGTAGCAACACTTGTGTTGAAGTCAATACAGACATTTTACTCTCTTGGAATTTAAGTTACTACCATGCTTGAACAAACAAAAAAAATCAACAACTGAAAATCAACTCAAGGGGGTTCAGTTCGGATGTAGTTGACTGTGTTACTGAACAAGTTTCAGAGTTTATATCCCAAATCTTTCATAGTTGTAAATGGGAGAAAACAGCAGAAATCAGAACTATCCATTTCATGGAAAGGGGGAAAAAACAGCTAATACTTGCACATGTTAATTCTTTCATTTTTCCTCCTTGAAGCCTTCTCTTTGAAACTTTCCCTTGAGATTAATATAGTTTTCTATATATACTTTCAGTAAAATAACCCTTCTTCTCCCCTTTTTTCCTTTTATCCCTAAGTTTTCATTTCCATTGACTGCTTCACTTTTTTTTTTTCATGAAGATAGTAAAACAGTTCTTATTATTTTTTTTTTTTTTGCATTGCAGAAAAATTATGGACATTATCAGAGCCCAAGAGCAGTCAAAAGACATCCATGAGTTTTTCCACAATCAGGTATGTTTATGTTAGAAGAAATACCACAGGCAGCTTTCAATAGCAGCTTTAAGATGATTAAATATATACAGATATATATTTTTATGTGGGCCTATTTACAAGCTCATTCCTGTTTGTGCGCAAAACCTGTTCTTAAATTTTATAACTTTGCAAAGTGTGAAAAACATTTTGTTAAAGCAAAGCTTTCTTTTTTTTTTTTTGGAAACAAAATTTCATTTGAAAAAGTTTTATTCAGTAGATGGATTAAGCTTATTTCTCTGCATTATTTATCAGTGATGTTTGGAATATTCAGTAGACGTGTAGCTTTTCTAGTACTGTTAGATTGATGCTCTTTTTTTAGATAGGGTATGAGAAACTGTGACAAATGTGACAACAGAGATTTGTCTGAAGCTTATATACAAAGCCATAACACATCTCCACAGACAATAGATATACACAGCTGTTGTTATCTGTATTGTGATATTTTTCTTCCTTAAATGCTGCACATGTGCGTTAGTGTAATGTCCATGTATTTTTGCATACATTTACAGCTGGAGCGAGCACCAGATGGATTCTCAGTGGTTGCAGATTATTTTGGAAGAGGAGTTTTTAACAAGGTAACATCTTTTAGTCTGTTAAAAATCTGTGTGCAAAGATCTGTTTTCTTTTTCTTTTCTTTTTTTTTTAAACCCCTTCACTGCTACATATATTTCCTCTCCCAGTGCTAAGAAAATTTTACAAAATGGGCAGAATCACCAGTGGACTATAACACAATTTCATTTCTGTCAAGATTAAAACCCCTTCACTGCTCTGTTGGTGTACAACGTATGTCATAATATGACTGGGATCAGATGTGCTATTGGTGTACAGCGCACATCACTGTAAAATGGTGTTTTATGGTGACATGTGCTGTACGTCAGTAGCACATCTGACCCCAGTCATATTATGAGTACTTAGTACGTCAAAAGAGCAGTGAAAGGGTTTAATAGTATGATTCCCTATTAAGTCCTCAGAATAATCTTTTGAAATTATAGTGCAGAACTAGTTCTGACCAGGATGAAAAACAGCATTTTGACCTATGTTTGACTTTCCTATATCTCTTGTCAAGTGTATTGAAGTTCAGGCTTTAGACATTCTTGTTTACTTCCCACACAACATTCTGACCTTCCTCATTAATGTTTTGTGGTATTTTACAGGTAAATTTGATCACAGATCAGCCTAGCAAATGTGTAGGGGTTTTTTAATTGCTTTTTGTGTTATGTCTAGTTCTTAACAGGTAACTGTGATCACAGATCAGCCTAGCAAATTTGTAGGGTTTTTTTTATTGTGTTTTGTGTTATTTCTGGTTCTTTACAGGTAACTTTGATCACAGGTCAGCCTAGCAAATTTGTTTTTTTTTTTTTATAGTGATATTGTGTTATTTTAAAGGTAACTTGATCATATATTAATTTGACAAATTGATCATTTTGTTATGTTTTATGTTATTTTACAGGTAACTTTGATTACAGATCAGCCTGGCAAGCCAAGCGGTTCAAATGCAAGCCTTAGATAATGAGATCTTTATGTTGGTTGTTTTTTTGTGCAATGCTTTAGGAACTTACCAATCATAAATGTTGTGATGGAATTGGTCATCTCTAGATAGTTACTATGAATGGCATACTATTGCCTCAGTTCACAATTTTTCTGTCTCCTCATTTTGTCCTTTAGAGAAATCGTGCTTAGAAGTTATCATTTTACATGTAATAAAGAGGATCCACAGTGAACATACCAGTAATCATAGAGTCTGGCTTGCATAGTCCAGGTACATTCTCAGCCTAAATTAGGGAAAGTGACATATGTTGAGTATAATCTATTGCTGCACTTAATGCTGATTTTCTAGAAATTGGAGATAGAACACTTGTAAACTGAGGTGACGATTTGTCATACATTTGATCTTTTGCAAAGCTGCTTTGGCCCACCTTTCTCAACCTAGGGATGAATAACTTAAGGAGTGGGATAGTGAACACACTACCATTTACCTCTCCCAGTGCTGTCTGAGTGTACTGGTTTTTGAAAATCTCAGATTTCAGTATAGTTTTATTAGTCCACAGGGTACAATTTGGTGGTACCTCAACCACTCAGTACTGATTCAATGAAGCTGTGTGCATGTGAGAGCATTTCTTACATCAGTTATAAAGGGTATAACTATAAGTTGATGTGATATAGCCAAATGTCAATCCAGAGCAAATATTACATAGAGATGTGGATAGAGAGAGGATGAAGATACTTGTCGCCTCATTTATGAAGATGCACATGTGCACAAGATAAAAGGATTTTACGGTCATCTTACTTTGTGCTATGCTGTGACCCTGGTCATGGAGAAATGCAGGCTTATCTTTGTTATGTGTGGCTCACTGTAGTACTACAGTGATTGATGAGCCAAGCTTAAATTTTGAGGTCACACAACAGCAATAGAGTCGTTACCTGTGTCACCTGTTTGATCACTGATATATAATGTTATGTAAAGAAAGAAGATCCTCACATACATAGTTAAAGTTGATAAGTGCGCAGATAAGTGATATATATGACAGTTTGTCACAGACATAGCACACTGACTCTTTCCATTCTTTCAGTCTGTAGACCATGTGAGACATGCCTTGTGTAAAAGTCACTGGAATTTGTTTCTGATGTAAATTGATGAGAGGGGAAAAACTTTTGTGGTGCTGTTGTTATCATATGTGATTGAATGACCCAAAGCTATGTGTGAAGAAGTGAATCTGTGGTTTTAAATTATGTGTAGTGGGTGAATTATATCTGTTGCATGAGTCAGTGAAATGGGTTGGATATCATGTTTTCTCTAGGACAATACAGAGTTTTAGTATCAGTGGAACGAAATTAACCCACTCCAACCTGGTCGGGTGCATTCCCATATATTCTCATTTACACTTACTGGAATCAAAATCAGTTGATAAAGCAAGGAACAGACCGCTTACATCTGTGTGAGCGACTCAGGGCACAGTGGTCTAGACATACAGTGGAACCCCTTTAACACACCCACCCTTGGGACCAGACTCGAAAGGTCATGTTATCAGGGATCAACCATTTTTCTTGTCCAAACCAATGTTGATTGCCGGAAACGTGAAAAAAAGGCTTAGGAATACTTTTGAAATAAAACAGAACATGCATTTATAATGCATGTACTTATTAAAACAGTAAATGTATTAAGCATACTTAAGAGCTTTTTTTTTTTTTTTTCTTTCCTTCCATTAAAATTTAAAGTTTGAAAAGTTTCTAAAACTTGGTGAGTCGTGGTGCGCGGTGAAATGGGACAGGTGATAATGCATGATGCATGGTGACTCAAGTTGAAGTACTGGTCAGTAGTATGTTGTAATGTCGTGTGTAGACCTATGACTCTGCGTGCCACAAGCATGGTTAAAGTTGAAGACAGGAGAATGAGAGATGGGCTCAAGCAAGGCCTAGGTTACGTAACACGTAACATTATGACACTGACCACACGTGCGTGTGAAAGGGGGTTAGAAGGGTGGGCCATCATTAGGTTTAGTCATAGTATTACTAGTAATAGTACATTAGTAGGCCTAATGGCAGCAACAATGCAGGGGTAAGCGAGAAAGCGGGCTTTTCAATGTTTTCATAGCATGTGGCTTGCGCACATGACTGACAGCAGTTACTGTCCAAATGAACTGAACGTGCTATGCGGGTTGGACACACAAAACCAAGCGTGTTATTGAAAATAAATTAGTATGTTTAAAGAAGGATTGAAACTGGACTTCATGAGGATGTTGTGTTGAACGGGAGATCGTGTTAAGCCATGATTGTGTTAGCGAGGTTCCACTGTATATGTATTTGTTCATGATGAAAAAAGGACAGTCGTTTGACTATGCTATCTTAGGTATTAATCAGAGCTGTTGCCTCTGAAGAGCATAGTATTTAGCTAAATCCATGTTCACAGTAATATTGTTTTTCTTCTCTTTTTTGACCCCCCCCCCCCCCTTCCCCAACTCCATTTTTTTGCCAGAAAACTATTTTATGCATGTTATTTAACCATATAGCCAGTTGTTCAAGCCAAAATCATGGAGAATGAATGTTGTTTTTCTTGGAACATAAGACATGCATAGTGCATAAGTGGTGAGTGTTTATGTGGGAGCTGTGTTGTTGACCACAGGTTACTGGCGATATTACTAAATACAAATGAAAAAAAATATGAAATGACTTACTGAGTAGAAACTGAATTTGTGCATTATGAGACAGACCATAGCAGGAACATCTTTGTTGAATGAAGAGATTATTTGGTTAACTTAATGTATGATATGAAGCTTACTCTTCTTCCACTTTAATGTCTTGCCTTTTTATTACTGTGGAGACAATGTTTTCATTAGTGTTTCCAGTCAGTGAGAATTCTGGATAAGGTCTTTTTTTTTTTTTCCAATACATATTTTTTATTTTAGAATCTCAAGATGAATTTTATCCCAGAAATATTGCAAGTGTGTATAATTTGACAAAAATGATTGTGCCAAAGGAAGTTTAAGTAATTTTTTACTTCAGACTTGTGTCTGCTTGTTTCATACCGGGGTGTGTAGGAGATTGAATTGTATTCTAAAAATGTGGGTCTGTAGAACTAGTGAGAATATGTGTGCTGATTTGAAAAACAAACTCCCAGTATAGCAATGAAAAGGACAAATAGAGTCTTTGGTCTGGGGGACTTTTTCAGTAGCATGGAAAGTTTTTCACATTTTTATGTCTTGTTTTGTTGTTGTTGTTGTTTTAATCCTGTGTGGAGTCTCTTAATCCACTGTATCCCAGTATAAAATGTTTTGATACATGGTTAGGAGTGCATCAAACGCCTGAAAACTGAGAACATGGCTGTTTTATGTAATATTCAGTCAGCATAAATGGTCCCATAATAAAGATAAGGAAATTTAACTCAGTTTCTAAGACATTACTGTTATTCTGCATTGAAGTATGCTCTGGGTTGGAGAGGGTTAATTTCAAATATTTTCATTATTTGGATTTTCTTTCACTGGGTGTTGTCACTGATTATCTTTCTAGCCATACATCTTTGTCAAATTAAGATGGAAATATCAATGGCTTATTTATGTGACAATGTTTGATTACAATACAGTCAAACTACCCCTGAATCCCAGGATAGCGACATTGACCTCTGGTCCCGATTTTTTTGCTATATATTATTGTAATAAAAACCCCAAAATAGCGACATACATTTTAGTAAAACCCCTGTTTAGTGACATCAATATAGCGATAATCGGCAGTTGACACCCACGCCTTATACAAAAATTCCAGCCAAATAGGCAGCTACAGAGGGAAAATGGCGTTCGAGCACTGTTTACGATCAATACAATGAAAATACGCATCGGAGAATGAAAGCATAACTATTAAACCCTTTGTCAACAGGAAAAATACACATTCTAACGTGGTTGGGACGTGTCTTATCACAGGCACTGGTCCACACATCGCATCGTTCTATTCACGGAAGTCTCACCACGCCCCCTTTTTCCACCATCTTGAAAACCTCGGAATAACAACACCCCTGAATAACGACATAATTTTCCGGTCCTGGGTGATGTCGTTATCCAGAAGTTTGACTGTAGTTACATGAATTTCATTTTTTATTTGTTTGTTGTTGTTTTTTTTAAATATAGTTTTGTATGGTGTTTGTATCATTTGATGTGTCACAGTGACACAATACAGCAAAATGGAAATGACATGTTGTATGCAGTATGTTGCACTACTACTGTGATGGAGGCATTCCATTTAACTGATGTTTATGTTTGTTTTGTTTTGGTTGTTTTTTTTTTCAGCAATACATGGCATGTGCTAAATGATTGACTTTTTTTTGTTTGTTTGTTTTCATTCATTCTTGCAGTTCAGCCATGTTGAAATTATGGCCTTGATTAAGTGAAGTGACTGACTGACTGGCTGAGTGTAGCAATATAACTGACTGTCTGTTCACTAAAATATAAGTGACAGTATGACTGTCTGAGTGTAGCAGTATGACTGTCTGAATGTAGTAGTATGACTGTGTGAGTGGAGTAGTATGACTGTGAATGTAGCAGTATGAGTGTTTGAGTGCAGCAGTTTGAGGAGGTATAGTAGTCTGACTTAATTAATGTCTGGGTAGTGAATGTAACACTATAACTACCTGAGTACTGCAGTATGGCTGTGGGAGTGTATGACTTACTGATTAAGTGATTGTGAGTGTAATAGTATGATTAAATACAACAGTATGACTGTCACTGTTGTGACTATAGCAATATGACTGTCTAGTGACTAGGCAGAGCAATATATAACTGACTGTGACAGTGTAGCAATAGATTCTAGTTCTTTGGATGGAACTGCTCCAAATCGAAGTGGTATTTGCCTACTTTTTTTTTGTAATTCTGATAGCTAAACCTGTCTCAAAAGGTGACTCCTTGCGACTGTGTCACAATAGAATGGCCTTTATTCCATTCTTTTTATATAAATAATGTTTGTTATTTCACTGAATGTGCTCTGAAGTTGTTGAAAATTTATATAAGATATGTCACGATCATCCATGCATATTTAATCGATCTTTATGTTTAAAAAGCTCTCCAGGAGGTGTGTTTTCCTGTGAAGAAAATCTGACATTTCAAGGGGGTCAAAAAGAAGATGGACAGAGATCAAAACAATGCATTTCTTGAGTTGTTTTTTTTTCTGCAAGCTTCTTTGAAATGGATGTCTTCGTTATTTAAGGAATAAATTGGCAATTTTGAAGCTACTGAGCTAAATTTTTGTGAAATGAAAAGCTGTGATGGATCATTATACGCTTTGTCAAAACAAAACTTGTATGTTAATTTAGACATCTAAACAATGCCATAGTTTAAGTTTACTACTATAGCAAAATGAGTAAAAAGGTGATCCAACATTCAAATGACGTACACAAATGGCATAAAAAATTCAAATCAATGCAGACAGGGAGCATTTTGAAAATCAAGAACATAATGATCGACCAATACATTTTTCATGAAAAATTGCTTATTTTCCAAGATCTTTGAGGGCCAACTATCTTGGACTTTATTATTGCCCATAAAAATACATCCATTTTGAGTTTCAGAAATGGTAACAGCACAAGCATTATGATGAAAGAAAAATTGAGGTCCTTTGTCCCATTTGCAATCCACTTTTTGAGAGGGATTCAGCTACATTTGCTGTATGCAGGGTGTGCATTGTAGCTTGTTTGTCTGACAAAGGTAACAAGCCAATCTGAATGGAAGTGAAAGAGCAGATTCAGTGATATCAAGCTGAACTAATTGGAACATTCTTCTCTTCCTGCTCTCTTGCTCTCTGTCTGTCTCTCTCTGCCTTTTTCTTCTGTATTTCTTTCCATCTATATTTGCGTGATTGAAGTAATTTGTCAGACCAAGTGAATGATTGGCTCTGTCTAGACTACAGGACAGGGTCCATATGGAAGGTGCTATCGGTAAAATAATGACCGAGGGGCTACATTTACGTTATGTTCTATATACGTCTTTCAGCCTCCTGGTGGAGGTTATCTCGACTTATAACGAGGGGCTACGTGTATTCTTGATACCTTGTCTAATTCTTCCCTTTCCACTCGTTTCCCATTTAAAAGTCTCTTTCCGCTCCCTTCCGTCTACTATATGCTGCTGTTCTATCATCATTACGGGTACTGGATGTCCGGTTTAAGACCAACAATTCTGCCATAGCGACAGTTTACCCTTCGGCAAACCTTCGCGGTGACCCGGCGTATAGCTCTATGAGTCGGTATTCTGATCCCACTTGCAGGCAGAGGGGATGCAGTGGCTCTGTGGTTTGGCGTCTGCTCACGGAGAAAACGGGCCGGGATTGACTCGCGGTTCCTGCATCGGGATTTGGAAGGACATGAAGATCGAAAACCCGCATTTTTTCATTGACTCAACGGTCTCCTGGCTTCCAGTGGGTAGGGAAGCCCGACGTCTAGCCTTCTCGGATAAGGGCGAATATATTTCGGAGGTCCCGTGTGTACGTAACGCACATTAAAGAACCCTTGGCAGTTCGAAATCGATGAAAGAGTAGGCTGCGTGCCGCTGTCCGGGCAAAATTTCTCAAATTCCAAATTTCTACCCACAAAATTTCTAAGCAAAAATTGGCAACTTCTGAGGGTCGAGATAATCCTACTTTCTTTGGATTGAAAGGCTTAAGAAAAACAAACTTGCAGGCAGTGAAGAGAGTGTCGGAGTATCATCATGCAGAATTCACCCTTACTTTTCAATCCATGCTTAAACATTTGCCGGGCCATCCCAAAGAAGTACATGTATCGTTTTTTGTTTTTTTTTTTCTGTGCCTATCTCGGAGGAACCCAAAGGTGACTTCTTTTTTGGATGTTGCCCTTCTTTTTCTGTTGCTGATTGGAGAGGTCTCCGCAATAATTTAGGTTTCAGATTTCTAATTAATTAAAGTCCATTATTGCCTTTCTTTTCTTCTCCCCATCCAGGTTTTCTTTCTGAGCTCTCCTTTTTACACTGTACTAGCTTGATGTCTCTTATTATGTTCAACATTTCATATAGCCTACGTTTATGTACTTTACAGGGTTGAAAACGTTTCAACCATGTCCGGCGCAGTATAGCCCTGATCGTGCAGATTATGAGCTGTTAAACCCAAACTAGACTAAATCTCCATCTAGGTCGTTCATTTCTCAGGCCAGAGATCTACTTTTTCTAGTGCTAGCAACGTACTTTTGATTGTTATTGTTAATAATGCTAGACAGACTCATCAGCCTTGATTTGTGAACTATGATGCTGGCGTTCTGAGGAATCTATATAGCTTTGTGGTCAGCTGTGTGTATGTAGTTGGAGGGGCGGGGGAGACATACATAAAGGTAGGGTGTTATTTTCCCTTTGAGGGCCGAGATTTGCTAGGTCTCTGTCATATGCATCAGTTCTTCGCTTTTTTCCCCCTTCATTGCCTTGTAAGCTAGAGCAGAGGGAAGACAGGCTGGATAATTATTATTTACAATTACTTGTCTCTAGCTCTATGAAACTTTCACAAATCGTCTTGAAGCATTGCTATTCTGTACTGAAATAGTGATTCAGTGTTTGAGGGATGTCATTGTTCAACAAAATCTCCATATTCAAAGTGCGGGGGGGGGGGGGGGGGGGGGGAGAAGGGAGGAGGGAAAAACCCCCAA